>JAATLQ010036801.1:0-43195 GCA_013421005.1 Heliconius erato x Heliconius himera | reverse complement strand
TGTTGACATAGAAATTTCACCACTACTATCTTATGGAGGTGAAAATTTAAAAGATTTAGTCGAAAATGAAGTATTTACTATTTCCCCATTCCATTTGAAAAGTATGTATGAAACAACCACTAATGGTGTAAATGGTAATCATTAATTAATGGTAAGTCATTATCATTAGTTTCATGAATCATTTTCATTAATTAATGTATAAATTAGCTAATGATATGAATTTGAAAGGCAATAATTAGGGTAAATTTGTTATGTTGAAATTTCAATTTTTTTTAATGAATTTTGTAAAGAGACCTTTAGTACCTGACGAAATAATTAATTATATGTTTTTATTTTGGGTTTTAATAAATTTGATATATTAAATATATTAAAATGATGTGTACTTAATAATTGTTTTAAAAATACAATATTTACGTTTATACAAAAAGAGAATGTCCATTTCTGTATTAATTTTCAATAATTTTTATAATATAAGCTTATAACAAATATAATTTTAGTTTTTTTAAACCAATTTATTTTGTAAATGACATCAACAGCTATATAATATTGATAATATTTTGGCGCCAAAAACTCTTAATGAACACTACTAAATATAATTTAAAGTTCAAAACAGATTAATTAATGATCTGAAAGAAAAAATTAAATTGTTTCCTTTAAAGTCAAGTAATATACTGTATAAGTTACAAAATAAAAAAAAATTAGGAAATATAGCAAATTTTAATGCAATTTTAAATTTATTTCTAAAACTCTAGTTACATTAGTTATATTTGCATATATTGCTTTTTTAGTTTGTTTATATAATGTAGCAAACATTATATAAACAATTAAACTTAATTATTACTATATTAAATATATCGTGTCTGTCAGTAATCATATGGGTTTTGAATTCGATCCTCAACTGGGGAAATGATTATATTTAAAAAAAAATTAATTCCATAAATTTGAGGCTAGTCGTGGCGCAGGGGCACAAAGTGTGGCTGTAATATCGACTGGTTGTGGGTTCGATCCCCACTCGAGGAAATTAAATATTTATATTTTGTGTCAAGGAGCGGCGTTGAGTTCCGCCACTCAACACGCAATGCTTCCAGAATTCGGCGGAAAGTGGGGAACGGAGAGTCTTAACACTAGGTTCCGTCTGCCTACCCTGCTGTGTGCGGGATACAGCGTGAAGCTGATTTAATTTTTTTCATTTTAATTATACATATTGTATTATACTTAAAATATTTTTTGAGATCATTCGATGCGTAGGGGTACTAGATTGGTATCTAGGCAATTTATATCAAAAAGTAGTTTAGAACTTAACTTGTAACTGTTTTATTTATATTAATGTACATATACTTCTGTTTTAATATTATAAGGTAAAAGAGTTTGTTTGGTTAAAATCTCAGGAACTACTGCTCTCAATATATTTTTTTAAGGAAGGCTGTACATTACGTTAATCGTTTCGATGTCCTGCGACCAGAGTTACCTGAGGTATACCATTTGACCACGAGTAAAAGCTAGTTCATATATAAAAATGCCTTTGGGACTTGAACCTGGTGCCGTTTCGTTTACACTAATGCCCATACGTAATTATTTTGCAACAAAATAACGAATAAAGTTATGTAAGGCAAATTACGGAAAAAAATATTGATTCAGCCTTGAAATGTGATAAGAACGGTATGTCAAATGATAAGAATATGAGATCGTTGTAGTTCAGTGGAAGCAAAATTAGCTAAATTTTACAATAAATTGTAGAGTAATGGATTCAAATATAGATTCTGCAATATTCCAAGTTGTTAGAAAGTTAGAAAGACTAGTAGTTAGAAACTATATATTGTTAGCTTCACGCTGTATCCCGCACACAGCAGGGTAGGCAGAGGGAACCTAGTGTTAAGACACTCCGTTCCCCACTTTCTGCCGAATTCTGGAGGCACTGCGTGTTGAGTGGCAGAACTCAACGCCGCGCTTAACCTCTACACCAGAGCGAAGAAAATGGAAATATAAATTTAAGTAAATATTTCATCTCCTCGAGTGGGGATCGAACCCACAACCAGTCGGTTTTACAGTCACACCTCGTGCCGCTGCGCCACGACAGGCCTCAACTATATATTGTACTTACAATATATAGTTTAACAGAAACTAAAAAAATACTATTTTCTACACTAAGTGATACAAGAGCTATAGAATGTGCTCGGAGCTATAATTTGTATGAGCCTAAACTCTAACGTTACTAGTAACCTCTGAAAATTTCCAATCTCCAGATCCTGGCTCCATCATCATACCAACTCGTTGATACTATAATATTGTAGTCGCCTAAGCTACGTATAACGGCCAAGTTTCATTTTCATCTTATGAAACTTGGGCAGAGCTTGATTGTTACAGCTACCATAATCAGAACCCAAACAAACTACCCTTGAAGAGTATCTTTTCCAATAAAAAAAGAATCATCGAAATTGGTTGGCGTGATACTGAGTTATTCCTCCACTTGTCGCGCACAAACTTAATGCAAATACGTGATGTCACTTATGTGATTTTCTCATGGATACGGAAAATGGACCAAATTAAAATGAGACTCGAGACTACTAGCTAGCACTAGCTTTCAAATAAAAAAAAATCATTAAAATCGGTTCACCCAGTCAAATGGTCTGAGATAACAATTTAACAAACATAAAAAAAAACAAACGAATTGATTGATTAAAAGTTTATAATTGTTGAGGCCATCGTGTCGCACTGGCATAGTATCTGACTTAACGGGATAAGTTCGATTCCAACTCGGGGTAAAAAAATATTTTCGTTCCTTTCTCCTGTAAAAGAACAAAACGCGACGTTTAGATCCGCCATTCAAGTCGGACGGAATGCGGTCCGGAGAATACAATGTTTTGACGTTAGGTTGAGGCGTGAATGCTAAAAAAATATCTTTATACATCACAATTCATGTCAATAATATATAAAGTAAATTTACATATAAATAAGGTGTTTACCATAAAGTAATTATTCAACGCACGATTTATCTATAAAGCTAAATGAATAAAGAAATAGTACCCATAGGTGATGTCTTTGCCTCTAATAAAAAATGTAATTTTTACTTTACAAATATAAGAATTTATTATCTGTATTTAGACTTGATAACAAAGTTTGGATGTATTTCATTTTTTCTTATCAAAAAAATCAAAATAAAAAGTCTAGTTATTTGAGTAACAATATATAGAAACCTAGTGTTTTTCCCACGCACTTTACTTTTTCCGATATTATGCGTGTTGTGTGGCGGAACTCAACGCCGCGCTTTGTTACTAGAGAAAAAATCCATTCCAGCCAGGTGGGAATCGAAACCACAACCGTTGTGCTTGCGAATGTAACTGGGACAGCCCACTTCGTCACGATGCCCACGACGACGAAACGTCCTAAGAGCAAGTGGTGTGACCATTATTTTAGAGATTTTTATTTTTCCATTTAAAAAGATTAGTGTACATAATCTTTTAACATCTAATATAAATCAATATTGTTAAAAATAAAATACTAAATCCTTTTTTTATCTTCATTAATAAACCTTTGTGAAATAGGTCGATATAATATTATAAATATTTTAACTCTAGATTTTCTGCCTAAAATATAAAGTAAAAAATAAAAGTGACATTTGGAAATATGGAATAGATAAAATTTCGTATCTGTTTATGTCACTAATATTTACTCAAAATAATTTTTATAATTGTATATTCTGTATATATTACATATAGAAATGTTATCTTAATTTTAATAAGTAGGTAACTAGATGACCAGGTGTACTTCGTATCACCTATCGTAACAATATTAAAATTAAAAGTATCCTTTCGAAAATTTTGGTGTCCAATGGCCGGCTATAAAAAGAAATTTGCTAACAATTAAAATAAATACAAAATTTTTATACTTGTAAATTAAAAAAAATAAATAAAAACGGAGTTACACACTTAATCAATTTGAAGTTTCCTGATAAGCTATATTTTTTGTCTATTTATTGCGGTGTATAAATATATAGATGATGGGTTTTCCACGCGCGAAACGGGGATACTCTAAGTTGATTCCGCAAATTTGCTGACTGATCTTGTGATTTATTTATGGTTAATGCAAAAGCCAGATACGCGGATAATTGCAGACGCTTCAAATCGAACGGTAGCTCCTTTGACGTCATTGGTTTTCCGCGGGATCAACACATCTTCTCCTTTGTACTTTTCTTTGATAATCTTGGCCCTGAAGGCCCGTGATTTAAAAAAAATCTATGGATCGAATAAAAATGTATATTAAATAATTAACAGCTTTGTATATAGAGGCCGGTCGTGGCGCAGTGGCACGAGGTGTGACTGTAAAACCGACTGGTTGTGGGTTCGATCCCCACTCGAGGAGATGAAATATTTACTTAAATTTATATTTCCATTTCTTCGCTCTGGTGTCGAGGTTAAGCGCGGCGTTGAGTTCTGCCACTCAACACGCAATGCCTCCAGAATTCGGCAGAAAGTGGGGAACGGAGTGTCTTAACACTAGGTACCCTCTGCCTACCCTGCTGTGTGCGGGATACAGCGTGATGCTGATTGATTTAATATTAGCTTTGTATATGTAAGTTTAAAATGCTTTTAAAAAATTTCATGTAGCTGTAAATGCGACGTTACCGTTGGATTTCCACTAAACGGAAGGAATTATCTTCATTTCCTCGCTCTGGTAACAACAGTATCAGTCCTAACAGTAGGTTCCCCCTGCCCACCCTGCTATATGCGGTATGCACAGGGAAGCTTAAAAAAATAATATATAGTGTCCTACTGTCCTTTTGTTGTAAATTTCTTGTAAGAAAAAAATACAAAATTTTCAGTTATGCTACGCAGTGATATATTGTCTATCATATCAGTTTACTTTAGATTTAATAGAGATGTTGTCATGCATATTTTAATATAAATTCTGGTTTACCGAATTTAATAAATAGCGTTGTGATGTCATAACTATAACTTTATATTAGTTTCATAAGAATACTGAGTTTGCAATAAAAGTGTAAAAACTTTACAAATAAATAAAATACTTAAAATTTTAAATAAACATTTGTCTGGGTTCAATTTCCACTCAGGAGAATGGTTATATGTTAATTACGTATTGTCATTTCCCTGCTCTGCTAAGATGCAGAGCAAAAACAATCGTAGCGGCTGTAAACGCGACGGTTGTGGGTTCGATTCCCACTCGAGGTAATGAAATATTAATTATATTGATTCCTTCGCTCTAGTAACGAGGCAATGCGTGGCGCCAAAAAAAGCATATTTGCTAGAAGGAGATAAAATGTACAGATAAATAGAAAGTTTGGAAAATAAGCGTGAAGCTGTTTTATATCTTTGTTTCGCGTCATTTGTCGCGTCAAGAATATTGATTTTGCAACTTATACATACATAGTTATGTTAGTTCGTATGCAGACGGTTAATTCTAAAATTGGCTCTGTTTTAGATTTATATGTGTAATAAATACCTTTGCTTATTCTATGAAATGTATTTTTTTTATTCTTATAAGTCAAAAATTGTGCTAGAATTATTTGTCTTAATTTTTTTTATAATTAGTCATTATATCTGTATGGCATTTGCTTTGCTGCTAAAGCTTAAATTTTTTATATAGTTAACGTGTAGCTTAAATTTTTTATATAGTTAACAGTTTGTAAATAAAAATTGTACATAAGATTTCTGTGCTTATGATAAAAATTATATAATTTAAATTTCAACGAATATTGTAAATATAAATAATTATATTTGGTTTGTAGTTTTTCGTTTGTAACTTTGGCGCGGTTTCTTATGTCGAATGTCAAAATTTTTATTATACTTATAGAAAAATGTGTAGATCTAAGTTTAAATATGTACTTAAAATAGTGATATTATGAGATTTTTTACGTTCCTTATATCAATTAATATATAAATAAATATTATATTATTTTAATTAGTTTTTTTATTATAGCATGATTTTTCCTTGAAAAAAAAACCTATGTACATTGGGGCGATTGATGAGCAATGAGACAGTGTCTGACTGTAAACACAACGGATGTGGGTTCGATTCACACTCAAAGGAATGAATTATTTTATTTCCTCGCTGTTGTAACAAGACAAGACTCGGCGATGAGGTCCACCGCAATGTCTCTACAATAGGGCTGTACGTGGAGTCGCAGTGTCACGTTAGTTTTCTTCTATCTAACCCGCTATATGCGGATCGCAAAAAGCTTCAATCTCTATGAGAACACAGTAAACACAATGTCTAACTGAATAGCGATAGTTGTGGGTTCAATGCAACGGTTGCGGTTCACGCTGTATCCCGCGCACAGCAGGGTAGGCAGAAGGAACCTAGGGTTAAGACACTTCGTTCCCCACTTTCTGCCGGATTGTGGAGTGTTGCTCGAATGGAGATCGAACTCACAACCAGTCGATTTTACAGTTACACTTTGTGCCCCTGCGCCACGACGGTTTGATACATATGCTTTATGCAACCTTTACACATATATACGCATATGGTGAGTAAATACCGCATTGTTGTTTACAGTTAATATGAGAGAAGATTTCTTGCAACACTTTTAAAAATATTATTTTTAAATAAGTTTTATCAAAAATATATATAAATTCAATTCTATATATATCCATTAATATTATGAAGCAGAAGAGTTTGTTTGATTGAATGCTTTAATCTCAGTAACTTCTGACTCGAAGAGAAAAAATATTTTTACGTTGGGTATTTTATATATCGAGGAAGGCTATATCACGAAAATCATTTCGATGGAACCCACTTCAACTCCCACACTTAAAATATTGCATGTGACATACACAATAAGTAGTTATTAGTTATTTTACATTAACAACGCGGGCGAAGCCGCGGCTAAATAATAGTAAGTATAAGTAATTGTAATGACCTCGATCAATAAATTATATTTTGAATAATTTTGACAATAGAGCGACATTAACGATTCGAATATGTGACCTCCGCCATTTTAGAAAGAGGCACGCCTCCACTTTGCTATATGCTTGTGTGATTCACCAGATAAGTAATTATTATTAGCACACTGGCGCAGCGTCTGCTTGTAAACACAATGGTTGTTGGTTTGATTCCCACGCGCTCTGGTAACACGACAAAGCCCGGCGTTGAGTTCTGCTACTCAACATGTAATGTCTTGAAATAGAGTAGAAAGTGAATAACGAAGTATTTTAACTCTTACCTATTCCTACTCTATTTTCTATACTTACCCTTCTATACGGAACAAAAGCGGTTAAACGGTTTCACCGTTCTACGATTTTCCCGACATTGCGTATTGAATTTCACAGGGAACCTAGTGTTAAAAAAACGGAATGTTCCCACTTTCCGCCGATTTTTTCGAGGCATTAGGTATGTATTGAGTGGCGGGACGTAACGCCTACGCCACGGCCACAAATTGGTGTTTAGAATAGGTAGATACCTATCATATATCAATAAAAATGAACAGAAACAGAAGGAACAAACTTAATGTTGCACTTTCTACCAAATATTTCCTTTTTTAATTACTTACGGAACAACGCCAAAGTGTATCAAACCATTTCCCTTTCTGGGACTCGAACTCACTACCGTGTATAAAATATCACCAATATAGGTATATTTTTTAAATAAGCATTGTTAAATAACATTATTTAATTTTCTAATCATAAATTTTAAATGTCATCCGCCACTAATCGTGGCAAAGTTTAAAGATCGTTTGGGGGTCAATCTTAATGTCAAATGATAGAAAGAAACCAGTTTAAAATTATATTTCGATTGTATTAACACATTTTTTATTAGCTTCACGCTGTATCCCGCATATCGCAGGATAGACAGAGGGAACCTAATGTTAAGACACTCCGCTTTCGCCTAGTTTTCGAGACATTGAGCAGTGGTGGAATTCAACGCAGCGCTTTGTCTTATCAGAACGAAATGTAAATACTTCTTTTCCCCGAGTCGAAATCGACTACAGAATTGTCGTGTTAACAGTGACACGCTGTGCCACAGTAATCTCTAAATTAAACTTGGATTGAATATACATATCTACATATTTTTTTATCTTCCGCTGAATCCCACAAATAGCAGGATAAGCAGAGGGAAATAGAGAAAGAGTGTTAAAACACTCCGTTCCCCGCTCCTATTTAAAAGGTATCGAGTAGCGGCAATTCAAAACTCATCAAGCGATCGATTGCTCATCAAAGCGGAGGAATTAAGATGATTTAATTTCGCCGAATGGAGATCGGAGCCACCTCGCTTAGAGACAGACCCTATATCAAGCTTTTATTATAAAAGTCCACCTTTAAGTTTATGTCTATATAAAGAAATTATACATTATATATAGAGTAGTGATCCTTGTTAAAAAATATATTAATAATATCTGCAATATGTTTCTTCCGGTGTATATGTTTTTAAAATTAATTGAACCAAAGTATTTTAATGGGAACGGAGTGTCTTACGGAGTGTCTCCAGGATCCCTCTGCCTTCGTCTAGTATCATCGATACTGTTTTCTCGAAGGTCAGCCTCATACTCTTGATAAGCCTCATAATCTATACCTACTATCAAATATATATTGATTTAATTTTCTATAATTTTTTTTGGCTTCACACTGTATCCCGAATATAACATAGGAAGGTGGTAAAAACCCAGTGTTAAGACACTTAATTCCCCACGTACCATCCAATTATCCGAAATATTGCGTGTCCGAAGTCAACGACGATATTTTATCTTGTTACCAGAGCGAGAACGTGAAAATAATTAATCCCCCAAGTGAGAATCGAACCCACGACCGTTTACAACACGCTATCCCACTACGCTACGAGGACATCATTTATAATATCTACCAGAAAATATATAATTTTGAGTGTTGTAATAAAATGTGGTAATTGATTGCGTTGTAGCTTTAAAACCGGTCGCGCCGAGTTCTTTCCGATGATGAAACTCTGCTAAATGTGAATGAATCATAGACAATTCTTTTTTTTTTGCGCTTCACGCTGTATTCCTCATAGTTATGTAAGGGAACCTAAAGGAGAGATCTTAATAAATATTTTCTAAAATAATATGAAATATTTTTTTAAAACGTGCCTACTAAAATTTATTCACTAATATTTCACTTTTGACATTCTTTTACTTGCCCTTCAAGTTATTTTTTTATTTAATATTTATTTTGTGTTAGAATTTCAGGTTCCAGAGGCCAGTCGTGGCGAAGGGGTACAAGTGTCACTAAACACGACAGGTTGTAGGTTCGATTTCCTCTCGAGGAAATGTAATACTTAATATTTTTATTTTCTCGCTCTGGTAACAAAGCAAGTGCGGCATTGAGTTCCTCCACTCAACACGCAATGCCTCCAGAATTTGGTGGGAGTGGGGAGTAGAGAGTACACTAGGCTTCTTCTGCCTACCCTGCTATAAGCGAGAGACAGCGTGAAACAGAACAAAACTAATTTCAACGTAGCTTGATAAATACGTGGTTTCTAAGAGGCGCAGATTCAAATCTTTCAAATTTGTGAACGTAATTTCTAATACAATAATTATCTTCCTTATGCGAATCTATTCTTTAATTGTTACTTACAAGTAATTAAAAAAAAAAAAAATTAAATTAGCTTCACGCTGTATCCCGCACACAGCAGGGTAGGCAGAGGGAACCTAATGTTAAGACACTCCGTTCCCCACTTTCTGCCGAATTCTGGAGGCATTGCGTGTTGAGTGGCAGAACTCAACGCAGCGCTTTACCTCGACACCAGAGCGAAGAAATGGAAATATAAATTTAAGTAAATATTTCATCTCCTCGAGTGGGAATCGAACCCAGAACCAGTCGATTTTGCAGTCACACCTCGTGCCGCTGCGCCACGACCGGCCACGACTGGCCTCATACAAGTAATTAAATTGTAATTATTATATTGTGCGATTTCGTAATAACTTTTACTCCGACTTTTTGATGGATTAAAGCACTAAACCGATTTTATAGGACTATCAATAAAAGGTAGGAGCAAAATATGGGCTATTTTTTGGCCAAGAAACCCCTGGAATCGAGATTTACGCAGAAAAACCGCGCATGTCGTGCGCGCGTCCCCATTTTTCTAGCACGACATTTTTCGCGAGAAAAATGTCAACAAAATTCCCAAAAGATTTAAATAATGATTTAAACTGTATAACAGTACCTATTGATCAACTTCACGCTGTATCGATACCCAAACCAAAAAATCAATCAATTTGACTAAATACATTTAAGTAAATATTCATATATTTTTAAACATTTTTAAAGTGTTATTCTATACTTAGGAAAGAAAAATACTTATTTAGAAAACGAGTTCCGAGTTGAAATCGAACCCACAACCACCAGTACATTTAAATACCACGAGTATCGTGGTACACAGTAATATTCAAATAGATAGTAGGTATTACAAAATGTCATTCACAATTGAACTAATATAATTATAATTGCCAATTTCTAAGAGCGTGTTACTAAATATAAGTGTTACGTTATCGACCTTGCATTTTAGATTGTTTAAGTGGGAATTTAATTAATCTTTTTTTTTCAGCTTCACGCTGTATCCCGCATATAGCAGGATATTCACTATATCTTAACCAGATCAGGAAAATGAGTGAAGAAATCATTAATATGGATCTAATAGCAAAAGTCGTGGTCATCGTGGCGCAGCTGCGCAACGCATGACTGTAAACGCGACGGTCGTGTGTTTGATTCCCACACAGGGAAATATGTATATTATTTTCATGTTCTTACTCTGCTAGAGTTACGCTAAGTTCTGCCACATAACACGCAATGTTCGCTTTTGCCTACCTTGTTATAAACGAAAATAAGTAGGGTTCTTTTCTTCCTGAGAGAAAAAATCACATATAATCATTCTTCTAATATTTGTATACTTATTAAATAAATGACCAGCGTATACCAGCGACTTTATCTCACTGTTTTTTTAGCAACACGCTATATCTCGCACATAGAAGCATAGGCAGAGGGAACCAGAGAACCTAGTATAAAGATACTCCATTCCCATTAAGACAAAAATGGAAATAAATATTCGGTACATTGGGTAACATTGAAATGATTAACAAGATGTAATACATATAAAGTAGCCTAGCATGCCTCGATAAATTGTCAATCCGATGTAGAAATATTTTTTCATTTTGTATCAGCAGTTCCTGAGATTAGCGCGTCCAACCAAACAAACTCTTCAGCTATGTATTATAAAGTATAGAACTCATATTGTAATAATATTATGATAAATATCAAAAGTGCACAAAAGTGAAAGGATTTTAGTAAAGGTCGAACGTTTGAAATATTTGCTAGGAATAGGTCAGTTATATATGTAGATACACGAATTGAGGGGCAGGCGTGTTACTGTAAACACGAAGATTATTGGTTCAATTCCTTGTGGTTGGTTTCTCTGCCTACCCTGCTAGAGAACTACTGTAATTTAGATTCTCATTTTTCTGCTTTAATGCATCACTTTGTTCTCAATAAGCGGAGGAATAAAAATAAAGCATTCCTCCGATGGAATTCACAATCATCGACAAAGATGATTGAAAAAACAGAGTGTTAAGACCCTCTGCTTAAGACAATACATGTAGACTGACGGAACACAACGCCGCGCTTATTCTTATTGCTAATTACTAGAGGGACTCGAACCCACAACCATCGTATTTACAGTCAGGGGCCATAAAAATATAAGCCTATAATAAGTTATAAAATATATAACAGTAACTTCTCAATGTCCATTCTAAATAAGGAATTTGGATTTGAACGTGCTTTGATTAATAATAGATGACACAAAGGGGTTATTAAACTTTATCATAGAAGCCGTCGCGCCGTAGATGCATAGCATACTGAATGTAGACGAAACGGTTGTGGGTTCGATTCCCACTAGAGAAAATGAAATATTTAAGATTTTCGTTTCCTCCCTCTGGCAATGAGATCCTCTCCTCAACTCACAATTTCCCAAAAATGGACGAATCGAGAGTCTTTACATAATGGAGAACGGAGTGTCTTAACACCAGACTTCTTCTTCTTATCTTGCTATATGTGGAATACACTTCAAAGCTTTTTTTCCATTACAACGAGTGAAGCAAACGAGGGTTAATAAGAGAACTATAATAAAATATATAACTTCATCTGGAATTTCAGGACATCAAAAGTTCAACAGATTCAAATTCAGTCATATTTTTTTTTACACGCAACTTCAATAAATAATGTTATATTTTTCTTATATTATAACAAAAACAGCTTACGGTAACTTTCCTGATGTGGGTATTCAATTTAAAATGTCAAAAAAACAAGATTTGGTGTCGAAATGTCAAGGTCGACGTGAAGTGCCACTTCTATACGATTTGACTAATATCCGTTATAAATGAACTTATTTTACCTTCACGCTGTATCCCGCATATAGCAGGATAGGCAGAGGGAACACTCTGTCCTCCACGCACAGGTTTCAAGACATTGCATGTTGAGTCATTGAGTGGTGGAACTTAATGCCGCGCTTTGTCTTGTTACCAGAGCAAGGAAATAAAAGTAATTCAATTCATCATTCTTTAATATTTAAAATAACCTTTAAAAGCTATTTTAAATATTTATTTTTATATTTGTTCCGCATTTCACTAGTAAGAAGGAATTAGGAACATTTTTTTTAAAATTGTCCCTATAGTTGTTTTTTAGGGTTCCGTACCCAAAAGGTAAAGCGGGACCCTGTTAGTAACTCGGCTGTGGTCCATCTGCAGTTGAAATTTTCACAAATAATGTATTTCTCCTGTCGCTAACACAAATACAAAAAAATAGAATAAACATTATTTATTTATTTAAGGGGGCTCCTGTACATGATGTTTTAACCGTTTTTATAGATAATGGCACGAAACCCTTCGTGCTCGAGTCCGATTCGCAGCTATTTTTTATAAATAAATAATCGGACTTATTTGTAGATTGTGGATTTAATTTCAACTCGTGGAATAATATATTTTCATTTCCACACTTTGAAAGACAAAACGTGGCGCTAAGATCCGCAACTCTATGCCACGAAATTGGACAGAAAAACGGAGTGACTAAGTATTTCGAAATATTTTTGACAAATTTCAATAATATTAAGCAACATCTCATTTATCAGAATACTACAATGTTGCGGAGTCAAGGACGTCAAGTTGACATTCGATTTTAGACCATTATTACAACTTGTCTGACCGTCTAACTGTAAATGCGACGGTTGTGGGTTCAATTCTTACTGAGGGGAATAAATTATATTCACTCTTTTCTTCTTTTAACAAAACAAAACGTGTCGAGTTTCACCATACTGTTCTTTCACGCACGTAATGCGTCGAAAATTGGTAAGTTGGAAACGGACCCTGCTATATGCGGGATACAGCGGGAAGCTAAAAAAATACAATTCTAAAAACATTAATATGTATGTAATATGTAATAAATAATAAACATTTACTTATTTATATTTAATTAATATATACAATCTGTATATCATTGGTAGGTATCTACTTCTACAAAAGCACTGATAATGATTAGATAAATATATATTGCAAAATCACAAATCAGTTACAGATAAGTAATCAATCGAAACAATAACAATAGAGGTCGAGTTGTTTTTATCTATTTGTTAATAAAACTAGCCATTTATTATGACTTTATATGGCAGAGAAAAGAAAATGACTAAAAATAAGTGTGAGTGTAAACGCGGTGAGTGTGGGTTTGATTCCTACGTAGGAAAATGATATGCTTGATATGGTAAGCAAATGCGTAACATTGAGTCTCGCCACTTAACGCAGCGACTTGAATTCGTTCAGAAAGTTTAAAACGGAGTGTCTTGATACTAGTTTCTCTCTGCTTACTTAGATTTTTTTCAGCTTTACGCTGTCGGATTACAGTGACATGCTTGTGCCGCTGCGATACTGCCTACTCTGATAGTGTCATAACAATTAAGCCGCTAGTTCAAGTGAGGTATGAGATGATAAGGTTCTGGCAAATAATTTCAGATAAAGCTCGAGACCTCCAATTTTTGTGCAGGACCCTAGATGGGCGAGCCTGACTCGCGCTTGTCCGCATCCTTTGTTTTCTTTAAAACTGCTATAAAAATCCATACGTCAATAAAGAAGTTACATTTCAGAAACACAACAATAATAAACGTTTATTATATAAGTAAATTTATAATAACAGATATTTATCAAAATAAAATAAAACGATGTTACTATTTCTTTGAAGTGTAATATTACTTATTCGATAAGAAAGATCTATAACAATTGAACTTCAAATGTAGATTATTATCGAGTACAATTTGTTATCGCCCTTTATTTATTATAACTTCTATAACTAACTTTTATTTGCGGCTTCGCCTGCGTGATTGGAATGCAGAAAAATCAAGTTTCTTAGTCAACGCATAATAATTAAAAGATATGAGCACTTATGCATCGTTTTTGCTTCATTTTGTATGAAATTCGCCGCGTAATCAAAACCTATGGGGTGATTCCAGTGGAGCTACAGTAATGACATTTGGCACGAAGTGAGAACTTACAATACAAAAAAAATAGGAAAAGTGAAAGTTTATAGGTATTTCATAGTAAAAAATCATTAAAAACTTGAAAATAATTGGAGTTCATTTCCTACAAAATGAGTGCTTACTCATCAATCATGTAATTACTCATGCAATCTTAAGTTAGTCAACTTTTATAAGTTGTTTTTGTTGACAGATAATTAAATTGGTACGGAACCCTCGGTGGGCCAGTTTTCTAACATATGAATAGTAGTGGAGAAAATATCTGGTCTCTACATACTCTGGTCTCTTTAGCCTCTTCCACTTGTATCAACCTCTTCATACGTGCAAATACATTGGATATTATAAAGAAATAAAGATAAAATATAAGTATGTATGACGTACATATAAATCATACATCCATTGAAAATATATGTATAATATTTTTATTTTATATATAGGTTAGGTTGGATTATAATAGTTTTTCTTTAGGCAGGTACTCACTTCACTTTGATTTTGACATTATGTATAATACATATAATTATTACTAGCGACTGCGCGCTTGTAATATAAAATTATTTATTTATTCATCTGAATTATTTTCGTTATTTAATGAAATTATTATTTTAAAGATAACATCCATACATTGAAAACCAAAGTTTCTTCCGTTCATAAATAAAAAAGCTATGTTTTATTACAAAGCATTATGGCGTGCTTTATAATACTTTATATTAATTTAGTTTTTTATTTATAAACGGATTTAAATTAAACTATCACTAAAATATGTTAAGGGAGTTTTACCAATACAATACTGAAAAATGCATTTAAATCGGTTAAGCCGTAATCGTTAATCGTTTCTGAGATTAGCGTGTACAAATGCACAGACAAACGCTGTTTTTTTAATCGAATCCACAACCGTCACGTTTACAGTCACGCGCTTGTGCCCCTGCGCCACGACGGCCTCAATCTAATATTGAATGTTTTGATTTACAAAATGTAGATACCAACACCTGCGCACCCATCGTTTTTTCGATTCGAGTACGTATTCCTTTGTTTGAAATCGAAACTTTCATAGTATAGCTAATATCTATTTAGTAGGTATGCAACAGTAATGTATGTATATAAACAACATTCTTGCATTCTAATGTCATGACAAAGATTATGAATATGTAGATAGATGTGGCATATCACTTTGTTTCTATTATCTACAATTAGGTTCACACATACATATTAGAATATACTAGAAGAAGATAACACTAGGTTCCTAATTTCCCTCTGCAGGAGAACGAAAGATAAAGAGTTTATCTGGTGGAACACGCTAATGTCAGGAAATATTTTTTGGAATTGAAAAAATATTTTATATATATTTCGTCTTTTTAAATCGTCTCGATGCACCCTACTGTACCAGGTCCCAGAGTTGCCTCTCGCACTTACAATATTATAAATGAAGGTTAACAAATTTTTGGTTATTTCCTTTTAACCATGGGAGCGAAGCAGTGAGTTAAAGCTAGTAATTTGTAAATTTATATTTTATCTAGTAATGTGAAATCAAGAGTATCATGTATGAGGACGCCTTATCGTAAGTGATAGAACTTTTTTTCTTCTTTCTTCATAGCTTCACGCAGAGCAGGGTAGACAGAGTGCTATAGATCATCATTTCACCTAGTAAAAATCGAACCCACAACCAATTATATACAGTCGCAGTTCGCACGACGACGACGACGACGGTATGACGCGTGAATTACAAAAAAGAAATTTCTTACACTATCTTTCACATAATCCATCAATCATTTTTTTTTTGTACTTCTTTTTTTTATTCTGCGACAAGTGCATTGACAAGGAAAAGGTCTGGACGGCCTCGCTGATTTGAAAGTAAATGACCTTATAGTATAAGTATACTGTATACGGAATCAATTTTTGTTTTACAATCACTTTGTTTTTTAATTTAAATTCTGCCACACAATAGCTGGACTAAAAGCTGTAAATTTGCATTTGTTTTGAATCAGCTTCACGCTTTTTCCCGCATTGCAGGATAGTGCTGATATGGATTCCACACAAACGTCCAGTCGTGGCTGTAAACACGACAGCCTGTGGGTTAGAGTCCCACTCGACGAAATGAAATATTTAATATTTTCATTTCCTCGCACTCGAAGAAGAAGGCAGTTGAGAATTTTGAGATCCACTTCTCAACACGTAGTGTCGAGATTTCGGGCAGAAAGTGAAGAATGGAGTGTCTTTACACTAGGTTCTGTTTTCCTACCTCCTATACGCGCGATAAAGCCTGAACAAATCTTATACAATTTTTAGCATTACGCAGTCGCAATGGCGCAGGAACAGTGTGTATTTGTACGCAAGTTTATTGTTTTTAACACCCACATGGTTGTTTTTTTTGTTAGCTTCACGCTTTATCCCGCACATATTATAATCATTCCCGGAATGGAAATCCAACCAAAACAATTGCGCTACAACGAATTTAAAATTTGTACCATTCCTTTTGGACTTCACTTTATTCCGCATATAGAATGTAGGCAAACAGAACCTTGTGTTAAGACACTCCGTTCTTCACATTCTACCAGAATTCGAGACATTACTGAAAGAACTGAGTGGTGAAACTCAATGCCGCACTTTGTTTTACCAGATGAGAGGAGTTGAACCTACAACCGCAACCACGTTTACAATCAGACCCTGTTCTACTGCGTCACGATGGCCTCATAATATAAATTACATCCACATATTTGGCACAGTATGTGACCGTAGACGCAATGCATGTGGGTTCGATTCACCCTCGGGGAAATTAAGTATTTAATACTTTTATTTTCTCGCCCTGACAACAAAGCGTTGAGTCCCGCCACTCAACACGCAATGTCTCGAAAATTTAGAGGAAAGTGGAGAGTCCAGTGCCTACTGCTTAGGCATGCGTAATAAAGCGTGAAGTTTAGAAAAAAAATAACGAATCGAGTAGAAATTGAACCAACGACCTTGCGTTACAGTGATTAACCAAACTAATAATCTAGTTGGTTTTGAAATGTACTTAGAAAAAGTAAAAGTACTACAATTTTAATTACTGTTTAAGCAACACTATTCAATGTTTCTTTTATAAATTGTACTAAATAAATTCTTTGCATGCTTGGTTTAATGGTTGTAGGCTCTTCTAAATTTGGGAAAATGTTTATTATGTATCAATATTGCACATGTTTTTTCAGTCTAGATAAATCGCGGTGTTGAATTTCGCAATCTAACCATGTAATGTCTCTAAAATATGTAGACGGAAAGTGGAGGTGCGTGAAGATAAATTAGAAACAATAAAAAATTGTTTGACTTAAACGAAAATAAATGAAAATAGTCGTAGCGATCCCTAAAAAGTACGAAAAGTACTGATCGACAACCGCTAGCCTAGGTTCGAGTCCCGCAAGAGTGCCCTTGTCGCTTGACGATATCGAATCAAACAGCTACATAGTGCTTGCCCTTTCCCAGGGACAGAGTACCCTCTTCCCTTCGCGACCGGTGTCGCTGTAACGGCCAATAGGGCTAACAGTACCAACTTCAAGTTTGAAAAAAAAAGCTCCTTAACTCTGCATAAAAAAGAGCTGCTTTACGTTCGTTCCCACGCACCTCCTAATTGAAAAATCTTTTAAAAAACATGCTTTCTAGACTTTTTGTATCGTGGTGGATTTTACAAATCAAGCCCTTTCATTTGATAACTATATTAGGTAAGTTATGCAAAACTCCGTTATTTGTTGCGGCGGCCATTTTGGATTAACAAGAATAATTAATCATAGTCATCAGAACTGAAGTTAAATTGAGCTTGTAATATTTCACATATATTATAAATATGAAAGCTAAGATACTCCCCAGCCAGATCCAAACGTAATATTTCCAGGACACTTTTGGGGCCACGAACGAAATCAGAGTTTTAGTGTCCGATCTGAGATGAAGCTACTTAGAACTGATGGTTGATATTTTTTTTTGTAAAAATATTTTAAATTACGTAAATTGTCCTATATACCTAAATGTAATTTCATTTTTTTTATCTCTTTAAGAATTAAATATTATACTTTGATTGACTATATTTGTCTATTCATTTGGGCTTGAGACAAAATGTAAACAAAGGAAAGGAAACGTCTCAAACTTTTATTTCGCTTTTTTATACTTTACTTATATGTTCTTATTCTTACGTTGTATTGTCTGTTAGCCTGACTCCATAATAAGAAAAGTTGCAAATAGTCAGTAATACCAAAAATTATATATATTTATAAGTTTAAATAAATTAGGTATATATATAAATATATAGAAATTTTAAATAAAAAAATACTCTATAATTTATTAGTATTGAAAAGTGTTTGAAGTTTGTGATTTGGTTATGTTTGGGTGTTTTTACATGACAATTATTTCATAATTAATTATTAAAAGTAAAGAAAATAATTTAAGCCATTTATGATACTCGATTTCTAATAAGTCTTAAAGGGTTATAAGTTCTATAAACATCGTGATATAATAATATTTATAAAATAATATTTACATTGATATCAGTGTATTACATCCACTTTCTTAATAAAATATATGAACTTCATTAGCCGTGACCTGTATTGAACATTTTTATTATTTGCTTAACTTTTATCTCACGGTTTTCTGAATAGGGTGTAGCATTAATAAATTCCGGGACAGCAAAGTGAAATTACAGCATAAAATTCCGAGACAATCCCGGATTTTCGGCCATCTGGCTACCTTACCTTCCACAGATATACACTTAAATAATTCAAACAATGTAGTGTAAAAGTAGACAGAGTAATACAAAAGGAATGCTTATATAATACATGCATATTATATTAGTATAAGCAAAGCGGGCGAAGTCACGGGTGGAACACTACTTTTTATGAGTTTTATTTGAATAGAATGCAGTAGCAAACAGTAGTTATATATATTTTTAATATATCTATATACGTATAATAATTGCGTTTTGAGAATGTCAAGGAGGAAAGAGAACGTGTTCTCTAAAAGATAAAGATATGTTTTAGTTTGAACGACAAAATTGACGCAATCATTTTATTATACTGATAAATTATTCGCTCAGGGCAGTCGTGGCGCAAGGGCACGAGCGTGCGACTATAAACGCGACGGTTGTGGATTCGATTTGCACCCGAGAGAATAAAATATTCAATATTTTAAAATATTTAACATTTCGTCGCTCTGTGATCGGGGGAGACCTCGGTTGACCTTCGAAAACACAGTATCAAAGATACTGGAGGAAGGTCACGTAAAAAGCATGAGGACCCCCCGGAGGACATGTATGAAGAGGTTGATGACAGTGGACGAGGCGAAAGAGGTATGTAGAGACCGTAGCGTTTGGCGCTCCGTTCTCTCTGACTACCCCGTTAGGGATAAAGCGTAAAGCTAAATTAAGTTAAAGTTCCTCGCTCTGGTGACAAAGCAAAGCGCGACGTTTACTTCCGCCACTCAACACAATGGTTCTAAAATTCGGCGGTGCGTGGTGAACGGAGTGCATATACTTATATGCGGGTTACAGCGTGAAGCTGAATTTTTTAGGCATTATGTGTTGCAGAACTCAATACCAGAGTGAAGATATGGTAATATTAATAAATAATAATTCATTCCCCTGAGTGGAAATCGAACTGACAACCGTTGCATTACAGTCACACGTATATGCCTCTGCGCTACGACGGCCTCAGGCACAATAATAATATACTTATATGCAGTACGGATTATTTGTAAAATTAAAATGAAAAATCTTCCTACCTTTTTGTTATAGTTAATAACTTAATATTAAAATAAAAATATTTTGCAAATTTAAATATAAACGTATTGATTTCTGCTGTACTTTATAGATAGATTAATTTTTATATTATTTATTAGCTTCTAATTAATAAAATATAATTATTACAAAATAAATCTTTTTCTTTTAATTATTTTATATTGATTGTATTTAAAATATTGAGATAACAATTCAATTTATTTTTAATTCAATTTTAAAATTTCCTCAATCTATAAATAGTGGCAGAACGCTCAATAAACTTGGTAAACACATGCGCTATCGAACTTCTAGTATAAGGCGATAAATTAAAAATGTTCACAAAATTTATACCCACCCTTACAATTACCGACATTTAAATTAAGTTGCATTATAACTACGTAAATGTTCCACCTCGCTCTAACGTCAAGTATATTTATATCCATCTCGCTCTAACAGGGCACAGACAAAAAAAATACAACTGAACTGATTAATGGCCGTACTTTGACATTTGGACGTATTTCTATTTCAATAAAATTTGCGATTTCTTTCTTATTTTTATGAATTAAAATTGATATTAAAATGTAGTTTAACATTGTGATAAAGTGAAAAAACATGTCGTGTATGTATTAATTGTACCAAAGATCTGATAAAAAGGAAGCTAGTCAAGTGAATAAACGTATAAGGTGCCCTAAATCTTTTCATCCGTACTTGGTTTATAGTTTTTTTGTATAATAACTCAGAATATTCGCTAAAATTTAGTTTCTTAAACGTAAAATACATTAATGCAGTGTTATACGTAAAGTTATTAAGAAATAAAACAATATTTAGTGTAAATATATGCTTTATATAAACTGTTAATGGTTGAAACAGTTATATTATACTTTTATAGGCTTGTGGTGTCATAAATTATCTTATTAGTTATTTACTAGCTTGACCTATATTTAATATTAAACAGATATTTCAAAATAATATTATAAAATAGAGGGACTTTTATAAAAAAATATATAAATTTGTAATAAATTTTCCTAAAATAAATTAATTTAAGCCATTTTTTAAACTAATTGTTTATAAATTATATGTAAATATAGGTATAGAACATGAAGTGTAATTTTTAATTATTTTGCAAGTGATACAATTGAATTAAAATGGTTACGATGAATTCTTCGGAGAAGGCGCAGAAAGCCTGTCAGCAGGGACCTTCTAGGTATGGCAGTTTATTTTATTTATTAATAATGTATATATTTTTGTTATACATATAATATGGCCAAATAAAAATAATTAAAGATATGTATGACACACATTCAAAGTACTTATGTATCTAAAGATATATTGAATTATTATGTATTGAATGTAAGTATAGGGAACTATTATTTATATGTGTCATTTATGTATTGCAATATTGTAATTTATTTATTTATCATTTATATACATACATGAAACCAAACATACATTTTATGGTATTTATATATTTTATAGTAAGTATTTGTATTTAGTATATTTATATTAAAGTGCTCCCTGCCATCGACCAAACCGCTAAGGAGTTGTTGTTTCCACATCTGCCCTCTTGTCGACGGCAAATAATAATTCTAACAGTTGATGCTCGCCACTCTATGCGCTTTCCATACCTTCCTTTGTTTTTTTTATTATTTTCTTCCAAATCAGTATTTATCGTGTTCTGTTTTATATATATGTTTGTGGTTGACTTTTGTATAAACTGTGTCATGATTTATTATTTGTGTTCAAACTATATGATGCTGTTGTTGTTGTACTTTGAAGGGGTGTTGAATCCACTCAGTGTAAACGTGAGTAGACTTTTATCCATCTCCATCAACTCTACAGTAAGTATGAAAATCTTTTAAATTACTACGACGATTATTCAACACACATAAAACCATACCATATTAAAATAAAAAAATGTATTTTTTTCTTAAAATATGATGAGATCAACCATAGTAGCTATGAGCAAATGAGTAGAAGTCAACAAAAAAGAAAGAAAAGTTTTATATTCTTATTAAAAATTAAAAATGGGAGTTCGATTCCCACATGAGGAAATGAAATATTTTATAGTTTAATTTTGTTGCTATGGTAACAAGGCAAATTGCAATTTCGAATTCAACCACTTAAACCACAATGCCTCCAGAATGCAGAAAATGGGAAACGCAAAGGGTAACAATGGAATTGGAGCGCTTGATACTAGATTCCCAGGATTCCTCTGCCTACTCTGCTATTTGTAAGATACAGTATCAAGCTAAAAAAGTGTATAAAAGAATTAAGATAATAAGACCAGGAAGGAGGTTCTTTTGTTTACCATACAAAAGCTTGTTGCTAATTAAGCCTTACATTCTTATCAAGTTGCAACAAGTGGGTGGAAATAGAATAAATTTCTAAATTAAAATTAAATACCATAAACATATACCAAATCAATACAATCCAATCCTTATACAGGATGCAACATAAAGCTCATAAAAAGATAAAAATAACATGCTAGCTAATCTACTGCTGCTTGTCCAAGCACTAATATCTACGATACCTTGTAATTATGTTCCATTGTTGAGTGACAGAACTTGATGAAGCATTCCTACCAGGCCAAAGAACAAAATATTTAAATACATTGAAAGTGTGTAAATTTAGGCATTGCCCTTCTGAAACACAATAACTTTTTAGTGTAATATAACATAGCCTATGGTCTTCCTAGATAAATGGACAATTTAATATTTAAAAAATCCAATCAAACTTGTAGTTCTTAAGATTAGTGATAGTTTGTGTATGTGAATTCTTGTAACTCAATTTGACTCCCTATGCAGTGACCGATTGAGCTGAAATTTGGGTTACGACTTCAGTTCTGATGACTATGAAATTACAAATTTTTCACAACCCACCTAATATGGATCATTAAATCAAATGAAGCTTGATTTATGAAATAAGACACCATAAAAAACTTTCTAGAAAGATGGTTTTTAAAAAGGTTTTTTAAATCAATATATTATTTTTCTACAGGGATGCAACAAAAAGCACAAAAGATGAAAAAGACAAGGAAAAAGATAAGAAGGACATGATAACTAACCTACCCCCGAGTGTTCAAGCGCTAATATCTACGATACCTTCACCTGAGGAGTCTCCCAATTTTTTAGTTTATAAAAAGGTAAGAAAGATATGAGCATAAAAAATGTGTAAAGAAGTGGCCTGTGCCCATCCCAGACTAGTCTAGTGCCCTTCTTAGGATTTTTTTTCCTAAAAAAAACTAAGAATTTAAAATTTTCAATTTTTATATCCACCCACATATTTTCTTTTTACTTCAGATGGAAGCCATAATAGAAAAAATGCAAGATGAGAACACGGGTGTGCCAGTTCGGACAGTCAAGAGTTTCATGACGAAAATACCATCGGTAAGTTAAAGTATATAAAACTAGCTTTTGCTTGCGGCTTCGCTTCCATTGTTAAATAGAAATAGCTAAAAGTAATAACTGTATGAATATTCTAAGTGCAGGAGGCAACTCTGACCGCAGGTCAAGTACGGTCTCGGAGTCCGTCCTGAAGTTAGCTGTAGACGGCTGTGCAGATTTTATATTAAGATTTTTTTTACTTTCGATTATTTTCTTCGCAAGCGCGAGTGTATAAGGCCCAAAAGTTGAGAAAGCTTAACTTTAGGGTGACCACGACAAGTCGACCGTACTAAACGTGGCTAGACTCTGGGAAAGGTGTCATGTGTGTTTAAATTCTTTGTTCAATATTAAAAAAAAACAATAAATATTACTTGCTTGTTTCGATTTCAACTCAAAGGCATATATTATCGTTTTGGAAATATACTCGGTTCGTGGGGAACAGAGTGTCTTAGTCTTTCTTAACACTAGGTTTCATCTGCCGACCCTGCCTGGGTACAGCGTGAAGCTAAAGAAATAAATAACATTATACTCAAATCTGGTTTTATCAGCCATGAGATATTTTAGCTTTAAAGCAACCATTTTTTCTCAGGTGTTCACAGGTTCAGATCTAATATCGTGGTTGACGAGACACTTGAACTTAGAAGAAAGTTGGGAAGCGTTGCATTTAGCACATTTACTGGCGGCCCACGGTTATTTGTTTCCGATTGATGATCATTGTTTGACCGTAAAGAATGATAATACATATTATAGGTAAGTTATTACTAATAAAATAATTATAACAAAGGTAAGAAAGATATGGACATGAAGGGTTTGGTCTGTGATCTTCCCTGTGAGGAGTAGGAGTAGTGCTCACAGAATAGTCTTGTGTCCACTTTAGAACGGCCTTGTGCCCATCTCAGAATAAATAAAATTCAAAATATTTTTTATTCAAATAGACTATTGTAAGCAATTTTGAAATTCGTGAATGAACGTACAAAAAAGCTAGCCGCCGGCTATCTTGTGCCCACACGTATTTACTTACATAAAAATTAGTAATTTTTTTTACCTAGTTCTTTTTTTAACTCAAAAAAAGTGAGACATATTCATAAAAATCCACAAAGTCATGTCCCAGTACTTATACAATCTACCGATTATTTAATTTATAAAAAGTTGGAAATTGAAAAAGAATGATTGACAATAAGCGATTGAGTAGAGTTTTTTTTATTAAAAATCAAGTTATTTGTTGACTGAGTGCGGCGTTGAGTACCGCCACTCAAGACGCTATGTGCTGAAAATAATTGTTTTGGAAATTTTAAATATTAAATATTTATTTCCCCGAGACGGAATCGATCCCATAACCGTCACGTTTACATTCACACCCTCCGTGCCACCGGACCACAACAGCTTCTAAAACATGATATTTTAAATATTTTCTTTATTACCAGATTTCAAACACCGTACTTTTGGCCGTCGAATCAATGGGAGCCGGAAAATACCGATTATGGTATGTACTTATTCACTAGTGACCCGCCCGCGGCTTCGCCCGCTTTTACTTTTGCTTATATTGTAGCCAAATTATAACAAACTGTTTAAAAACATTGTAGCCTATGTGTTATTCTGATGTAAGCTGTAAAATTTTATCTAAATACGTTCTGTAGTTTTTGCGTAGGAGACGATTAAACATCCATTGTCACAGACTTTCATATTTATAATATTTATGTTAAATTTTATAAGTATAAATAATCTTTATAAAATTTTAACACCAATAACAAGACAAAGCGTCGTTGAGTTTCGAATGGCCTGTCTTAACACTGTTTCAAAAAAAAACATTTAAAAAACATACTTCTTATCTTCAATAGTAATAATTGTACCTTAATTTGAACATTATCACATATTAGTCTTTTATATTATTATATATTATTGTTTTCTCCATTTACACGATTTTAGTTGATTTTTACTACATATTACAGTCGATTTAATCAAATTACCATAAATTTTCTCAATTTAGCTCAATTTTACAGCTGATTTTCTCAATGAAGAAGCCGGTCGTGGCGCAGCGGCACGAGGTGTGACTGCAAAACCGACTGGTTGTGGGTTCGATCCCCACTCGAGGAGATGAAATATTTACTTAAATTTATATTTCCATTTCTTCGCTCTGGTGCCGAGGTTAAGCGCGGCGTTGAGTTCTGCCACTCAACACGCAATGCCTCCAGAATTCGGCAGAAAGTGGGGAACGGAGTGTCTTAACTCTAGGTTCCCTCTGCCTACCCTGCTGTGTGCGGGATATAGCGTGAAGCTAATTTAATTAATTTAATTTTCTCAATGTTATAGCCGTTTACCTCTGCAAAAGGACAATGCAGAACAAAGCCAGGCTGGAACTGGCTGATTATGAAGCGGAATCATTGGCGAGACTCCAAAAGATGTTCAGCCGTAAATGGGAGTTTATTTTCATGCAGGCCGAAGCTCAGAGCAAGGTAAATGTGTATAAGTGGTAATAAATGGCTGTAAATATGTATAAATGGCGGCTATTTTACAGTAGATATTTAGTGATGTTATTAGTATGGTTGTGATTTGAAAATTGAAATGAGGTAATACTAAAAATACAGACAAAACAGATAATTATGTGAGCGTGGCACAGCACTGTGACGGTCTTGACGGTCCTGAGCGATACCCATATGTGGGGAATTATTAATTATATTTAAATTTTTTAAAATTTTTGCGCAGTAAAGAGTTCCGTCGCTCAACACACAATGTTTGTAAAACAAGGCGGTGCATCGAAACGAAATGACTTAACACTATGTTTCCTCCGTCCGTCTGCTATATGCGGGATACAGCGGGAAGCCAAAAAGAAACTAATATTGTTTTATAATACCTACAGGTGGACAAAAAACGTGATAAACTAGAAAGGAAAGTGTTAGACAGTCAAGAAAGGGCATTCTGGGATGTGCACAGACCGATGGTAAGATAAATAAAATAAGGAGAACAATTTTTTTGACGCAAACCTTTTTTGGGTATTAGATCATTTACTATTTTTATGTAATATAAATATATAAAAATTGTTTAGAAAGTGATAAAATCATTCAGAGACATTGTAAATATAATTTATCCATCCATAATCTGTCATCCGGACCTGTTACTCGTCGTTCGTTACCCGATGTCTGTCACCCGTCATCATCCGTCTATCATTAATAATTGTCCCTCACCAATCTTCAGTTACTTGTTTTACGTCACCCGTCATCTATTATCACCGGTTATCAATTTTGCGTCGTCCATTACCCTTCCTTAGGTACCCATCTTCCGTCATGCGTCATTCATCATCAGTTTCACATGTTAACCGTATTTAGTTTCCCGTCTTCCGTTACCTGTTATCTGTCATCCGTCATCCGTTTCACCTGTTCCGTCTTTCTTTTCCCATTATCCGTCACCCGTCTTCTGTCATCCGTCTTCCGATACCCAATGGCCAGCATCCGTCATTCTGCAAGCAATATCAGTCTACCGTTATTCGTTGTACGTCGGCCATTATGCAATAGTAAAAAATATTGTGATAATGATATAAGTGATATTATACAAAAATATATATAATTTTATCGTACAAAGACATTTTTTTAAATTATGAATCGAAATACGTTTGGCAAGAGGAACTAAGGAGGCTAACGAGCTAAACGTTTATATATTTGTATTATTTATTCTTTTAGCCTGGCTGCGTAAATACAACCGAAATGGACCCAAAAAAATTATCAAGAATAAACGCAATGAAATCAAAAAGATTAAAGCAAAGACAAGAGTTGATATTGCAACATAATTTAAAGGTATTTTTTTTATTTAATGATTTTTTTTTAATTTTAGGGAACATTGTGTCAGAATACTCCAAGATCTATTTTGAGATAGTTTTTTTATTGGGTTTTACAGAAATTGTGAAACTTACAGACATTAAAACTAATATTTCTTTTCTTTCTAGAACAATCCGATAGTAACAATAACTAATGCGCAAGAGAGTGAAGAGGCCATACAGAAGAATGCTGAGAAATCTAACGAAGGGAATGTCAAAGAAAATGGTAAGGAACAATTTTAATTGAGGGTTCAAATCCAGCTACATTTCACGCTGTATCCCGCATATTCAGGGTAGACAGAGGGGAATTAGTGCTTGTATTTTTTTTTATATATTTATAAATATTCTTTTCCCAATAAATTCAATCAATATTTAGTAAATAAAAATATGTTTCTTTTCATTATTCAAAACAGATTTCTTTTATAATTTTTTTTTTTCCAGGGGAAACCTCCCAACAATCCGAAACTATAGAAAACAATGAGAAATCAATAGACGAACAAATAGAGGCCGCCAAAAGACAACTGGCCATATTGAAGGCGAGACTGGAAAGAAGGAACGTCAAAGTGAGCAAAGTTGCTGAAATGTAAGCGTCCGCTTCAACTTATTGTTACATTATAGCTCAATTGTACAGTAGTTCAGTAGGTTTTGTATAAGTGCAACAAACAGACACTCCCTTATTTGTTTTTTAATTTATATTAAAAGTGTATGTCGGAAGTTAATGCTATGTTTTTGTTTTAAAATAGCGATATGACTTTTTTTGTCCTAAGTAGGACAAAAAACACTAACTGGACAGCCTAAGATAACAAAATAGAAATAATAAAGTACCTTTAAAGTACCGTTTTTTGTAGCAATGTTGTGGGTTCGATTTCTACTCGGGTAATGAATTATTTATTATTTATTTCTCTGCGAAGCTGCTGGTTAGACACTGTGACGTTCAGTTTCGCCACTCAATATTAAGTGTCTCAATTTTTTATTATTTTGAACCTTTTTAAAGTTCTATTCTACACTTAGGACGTTTTTCTTTTCTAAGTGTGTGATGAACGAATTGTGTTGAGTGTCGAATGGAGAACGGAGTGTCGTTAACACTAAGTTCTAGACCTATCCTGCTAAATGCAGGATACAGCGTGAAGCTAAAATATGTAAAAGACTGATTTTACACGATTTTTCACATGACTTGATCGTCTTTTTCTAGGTTCATATCCTACTGCTCGCAGTACGCGGAGTACGACGCGTTCCTGACGCCGCCCGAGTGGCCCAACCCCTGGATAAGTGACACCACCGAGCTGTGGGACCAGGAGAGACAGTGGTTTGTATGGGGGATTTTTAATCTGTTTCCTATTTTTTTTATTCTGTGGCTTAGTCTGTTTTATAGTTTTTAATTATTTTGTTTTTTTTTTTAAATTTTCTCATTATTTAAGCTGTTTTTTATCTATTTTATTTTTATTTTTTTTTCATACTAATAATGAACTTAGCGTCAAGATATTGTATTTTTTGTTAAAATTAATCGATTGCTGCTTCTATATGAAGGATGCAGCATAAAGCTAAAAAATAACAATATTGCAGTAAAGAGCCCTTGCCTCTCCGTCGTGTAAGACGCTGGTCGTTCGGTCTCCGAGAGCTTCTCCGTGATCCTCCCGGACGAGACCATTTCGCAAAGTTCCTGAGTAAAGAGTTTAGTGGTGAAAATTTGAAGTAAGTGTGGATTCGATTTTTTTATTAATATGTCTATAGTAATATACATCCTTTGGACAAGATGGCAATTTTTTTAGTTAACACCTGACGATAACAAGTAGGAGGGCGGGGTGTAATAAGTTTGAGGTGTCTGTGTATCTGTATGACTGTTTGTGACATCGTAACTCCAAAACGTATGAATCGATTTTGATCTAGCCTTTTTTGTTTGAAAAGTCACTTAATCGGGAGTGTTCTTGGTAATGATTCAAGAAAATATGTTCAGTATTTTAAACATTATCACTGTTTTTGTAGTTGTTCACTTACATGTCAGAGAATTTTGTGTGGATTTTGTTTAACGAGAAATTATAGCAATTTTTTTCTTCATTTACAGATTCTGGCTGGCCGTCCAGGAATTGAAAGCGCTACCCATACGTCGCGTCTCCTCCCGAGCCAAGGAGATATGGAAGGAGTTCCTCGCCGCTGATGCTCCGTCGCCCGTCAACATTGATGCTGCCAGCAGGTGAGAGAGAGAGTGAGATAGAGTGTGTATTTGTGTGTGTGTAAGTCAACGAAATCTGGCGGCGGCCAATAGCCAAGCCAGAGAAAGAGAGAGAGAAAGACAAGGAGAGAGAGTATGGCAGAGAAGAATAGACTATGGTTGTCAAAGAGAGTGTATCTGAGGAAGAGGTAAATATACTGTATGTTTGTGTGAATGTTTCCTCGGCTTACCTTGCTGTATACGGGATACAGCGTGAAGCTAAAGAAAATTATCTTGTGAATCAGTGACCGTATAGTTTGAGAAAATAAAAATACTTCATTCTTCCTCATGGAAATTTGGCAGAAAATGAGGAACGGAATGTCTTATCACTAGGTTTCCTTTTGCCTACCTGCCGTGTGCGAAATACAACGTGACAAAGGGGCATGCGCATGTGACTAACCGCGACGGTTGTGGATTCGACTTCCACTCGGGGGAATAAAATATTCAATATATTTAAGTCCTTGCTTTTGTGAAGAAGCAAAGCGCGGCGTTGAGTTTCGCCACTCAACACGCAATACCTCAAGAATTCGGCGGAATGTGTTAAAAAGAGTGTTTTAGCACTAGCTTTCCAGGTTCCTTCTCAAAGTAGGCAGGCTATGTGTGATGTTCACAGTGAAGCTAAAAAGAGAAATATGTATATTTTTTTGCAGAGAACTTACTCGGGTGAAGGTGGAGTCTGGTACGGCCGACAGATACTGTTTTGATCAAGCTCAGGTATTTATGTATATATTATTCTTATTAATTAAATAAATAATAATTAATAAATAAAACAATTTATTTCAGATTTTCCATATAATGTTAATTAAGAATTAAAATTAGACAATTATATATGAAATTTTAAACTTGATTATTATTAATTGTTGCTGTCGAAGATTTTGTTTTTTTTTTGAGTCAAATAATAAATCAATTAATTAGTTGAAAAATTTAACTCCAGTATTTTTTTAATAAATTTTTTGAAAAAATTAAATTATAATTAAATTTTTTGTCTACATAAAAAAAAATTCTATCTTATGCAATAAATTTTGTTTAATATTTTTAAATTAGAAAAGAAAAATGTTTTTTAAGAAAATATAAAATTTTGTTATCAGTAAGCAAATTGAAAGCGCGCGTATAAGAATTACGACGTAGCTTGATGAGAACGTATGGCTTAGTGGTCAGAGCGCTTGAATGGTTTCCAAGGGGCGGGTTCATATCCCGCAATTTTATATATTAATAATAAAATTTTGTACATATACTTAATACAGAAAAATATAATATACATCCTTTAATTTCAAGTTGCGAGTTCGATTCCCGATCAGGGAAATTAATTATCATTAATGTTTTCATTTCCTCGCTCTGGTATCAAGACAAATCAGCTGTTCAACATGCAATATAATGCTAATTTGGCGGTGAGTGGAGAACAGAGTGTCTTAAAACTACTTTATCTCTGCCGACCCTGCTATATGCGGATACAACGTGAATCTACGTGAAATATTTTTTTTTACTATTTATAAGAAACATAATTTTCAGGCTCACGTCTACCACCTGATGAAATCTGACAGCTATTCGAGATATTTACGATCGGAAATGTATAAGGACTATCTGAATGGATCTAAAAAGAAGGTAGTTACATTTATTTTGATCATAATAAAGTTTTTTTACTTATATTTATAATTCAAATAAATTTATTTAAAAAAGTTTTTGCATTGGCACCTTAAGGGAGCAATGACGAAGAGGGAGCAGTGTCTGATTATAAACGGAGTGGTTGTGGGTTCGAATTCCATGTCGGAATAAATTAGTTTCATTCAATTCATCACAAAATTTGTGACAAATTTGAGACATTGCTTGCTGTCTCAAATTTGGACGGGAAATGGAAAATAAGTTATCTTAACACTAAGTTTCCTCTGTCTACCCTCTACTATAACAAATATAAAAATATGTTTTTTTACAGACCTCAGTAAAAGGGATTCGTTCAATCGTATCATTCACTGGACGTAAAGAAACTTCGGCAAATTAAAAAATTAAAAAAAAAAGTCTAAACATGTTTAAAAAAGTTTAAAGTTTGATCTCTTTGGTGTAAGAAAATTTAAAACAAAATGACAAAAAAACAAGATTTTTTTGAAAAAAATTGATGTTTGAAAAGATTGTTATACTTAATGTAAGTATATTAGTATTTATTTAAAAAAATTTTTTTTTTCTTTGTTTTTGGTGAATCGATATATATATAATAAAAAACAGTAGTTGAAGTCATATCCTAATAATAAGTTTGTTTTTCTTAAAAATCAAAAAAACATTTTATTAAATTAATTTTAAAAAATCGAAGCCAAAGGTTATTTATTTTTGTCCACAAAATTCAAAAGACTGTCCGATGATATACTGCCTGATTTTTTATTATTATTTTTTCTTAAATAAAAAAAATGTATATAAAAGTCTTTTTAGATTGTAGACAATACTTTCTTAAATGTAAGTACTTAAAAATGACATATATATATATATATATATATATATATATATATATATATATATATATATATATATATATATATATATATATATATATATATATATATATATATATATATATATGTAAGTTAAATGAAATATATATATTTAATAGTTGTGAATTCGAATTCCAATTAAAGGAAAAAATATATTAGAAAATAAATTATATAAAAAATCTAATATTAAAAAGAAGTGAGAATTGTGTCACTAATATCTATTTTACATGTAATTCATATGTATATAATAGAAATTACTTTAACAAAAAAAAATAGACCTAAAAGATTTTTTTTCTTTTGTTTTTTTCTTCATTTCAACGTAATATATCTTTTTATTATTATGTAAGTATTACGTAAATTAATTAAAAACGTTATATAAATTGATCTTAAAAAGAGGCTATTGTAACAATTGTTATTTTTAATCTCAAAGAATAATTAACCTTTTTTTTTTTATAATTTCATTAAATATTTTTTTTATTTTTACTAAACCATGCACACTAATATTATAATGTGAAAGATTATAAGGTTGACTGTTTGTTCAACTTTCACGCAAAAACTACGGATTTAGATGAAACTTTAGAGTAATATAGCTTATACATCACAATATCACATGGGCATCCATTGAGGTAAACATTTTGCATAATTTGGCTATGATATGAGTATAAGCTTAAGTGATCGAAACCACGTGTGAACAATAAACGTGGAATGAGGGGAAAAAACAATTATATATGTAAACTAGAGGACGCGCGCGGCTTCGCCCGCTTATTAGGAGTGAATTCTAAAAAAACCACGAAACACGTGTTCAATAAAATATTTTTAACAGTCTGAATTTAATTTTTTTTCCATATAAACTTTCTTATTTGAACCCTTAGGGGGTGAATTCTTAAAAACCATGAAACACGTGTTCAATGAAATGTTTTTAATAGTCTGAATTTCAAATTTTATAAAAGTCGGTACAGATTAATTTTTTTTTCCATATAAACTTTCAACCCCTATTTCATCCCTTTAAGGTTAAAATTTTTCAAATTCCCTTCTTAGTGGATGTCCAGAATGTAAAAATAAACATCTGCCCAAATCTCACGTTTCTACCATCAGCGGTTACGGCTCTGCGTGCGTCTTACCTCAGTCAGTCAGCACAAGTCCTTTTATATATATAGATGACACATGTATCTGGTATAAATAAAATCTATTTTTATTTCTATAGTTTAGGTATTGGTGATATTGGTGATTTAGGGTCAATTTATATACAGTACGGTCTCGGAGTCGTTTCCGCCCAGAACTTATCTGTAGATGGTTGTGGATGTTTGATTTTAAGGTTTTCCTTACTTTTCATTATTTTCTTCCTTAGCGCGAGTGTACAATACGCAAAAGTTCAGAAAATCTAACTTCAGGGTGGCCAAGACTTGTCGACCGTACTGTATGTGGCCATGACATATATTTATTTTAAAGTAACCCACCAATTTCTTTTTAATATTTTTATCAATAAATATCTAAGTTTTAAATATTTAGAATTAAAATAAATAGTTATATTATATATAACATGTAATAATGTACATAAATTTTAGTATATAATCATTTTTAAAGAAAATATTGCAATTTGTTTGTAAGTAATTATGATTTTTTCATTTTTTTTAAATAGACCAGATTATACAAAGCATGTTTGTAAATGAAAAAAAAAGTTTTTTTAACTACTGTCTTTTTTTGTGAATCAACATTATTTGTAATTTTTTTTCTAATAATACTCTTAAACGTTCCTTAGGTGTTTACTAAAAAGGTCGATATTGTAAAAAAAATATGAAAAAATATTTTTTTCTTAACATTATTTATTATTTAAGTTTAATTTTTAAAAAATGGATTTTTTTCTATAATATCGACTTCTAAATTATACTAGTCGGTAAGAATCTTCCATGTTAGGTTTAAATATGTGTATATTTATATTAAAAAAATATGTAACCATTATAAAATCGCAAAATTAGCGCGATGGTTGTACGTTCGATACTCACTCGAGAAGAACGATTGTATACACTCTAGGACTAAGTGCAGCGTTGAGTTCCGCCATTTAATAAACAATGTCTCGAATTCAGATGGAAAATGTAGAAGATAGTGTCTTAACACTAAGTTTTCTCTTAAAATAAAAATATTGTTATTACATTATGACCACATCCGGTCCAGTTAAAGCCAAAAGAATTAAGACTGTACATTTTTTTGCTATCTGTAAATTTTTACTATTAATTTATCTATAGAAAGACAGAAAATTCTTTAATTTACTAGAAAAAAAATATTTGTTTATAAAAATATATTGAATATTTTATTAGTAAATTAAGGAATTGAAGAGTTATTTAATTTTTTTTTCAAAAATCAGACTTGATTTATATGACAATTTTTATTTAGTATTTGATCTGACATAGTATATAGATTATTTTTTTCTTACATTTTTGGCTTTTACATCTATATAAAATATCATTAAGGCATTGTTTATAAAAACCGTTTGTAATAACTTTTTCGAAATGTATTTTTTATGCTGTAATGTAGTATTTGCATGTATTTTTTCTTTTCCTTTTTTAAATGAAAAGCAATTAAAGAACAAAAAAATTGTCTCACTTTCTATATACTTAGGTAAAAATTTTACAGTAATTTTTCAACATTATCTCAACAAAACCAAATAAATTAATTATAATTAATATTAATATTATTTTTTATAAGTATTTTTTTCTAGATTTAAAAAAGTAAGCACAAAATACAGAAAGAAACTGAAAAAATATATTCCTAACACAATTTTTGTCTATTGTTATAAAATAGTTACTAAGAAAATATTATTTTCTATAATAAAGGTATAGACCATATATGTAATTCCAAAATGCATTTAATTTTTTAATTTTTAATATCTATAATAGTTATTGTGTATCTGTATGTAATTGTCAAATTATTATTTTCTTATGTGTCAATAATAAAATATGGTAACATTTATACATATGTAGTATGTATAGATTTTGTTTATATATTAGATAAACTAGTTTTATTTTCATTTAATAAATATTGTATATGTGTATATAATTAAGAAAAAAAATTTTTTTTTCTTTACATAATAATTTATTTGTCTAATCACTAATCATATTTGAGTTCCATATTCATTGTAATAACGTTTAATGACGAAATAACCGGACAAGTGCGAGTCGGACTCGCCCATTGCGGATTCCGTACCAATGTCATAGTAGTAGGTCAACAGGAAGTACGACTTGTAAAAGTTGACAAACTTAAGTTTGTATAAATATGTGTTTATGGTAGTTTTTTTCTGTGGCTTATCTATAGATTATCAATTTCGATCTCTTTCCCTTTATTTATACTGTCAGTTGTCACTTTTTGCCAAATTTAAGTTTAAGGTTGACGAGAATTGTCCTATAGATTTTGATTACAAGGCGAATTTTATTTAAAATGTGACAGAAACGATGCATAAACAGTAACAGTGTGTATATAACAAAATATTCTGTTAATATTTCATGCGTCTGCCTGTTGCCGTTATCAATATAATGCAAAAACGGGCAAAAAGTCACATTTGTAGTATGAGGGCCTCATAAATATTTATTTATTCTGTTTTTTTAGTATTTGTTGTTATAGCGGCAACAGTAATACACTATAAGTTAACATTTCAACTGTCTGACTGTCACGGTTCGATTACTAGAAACGGACTCTATTACTAGAGTACAGAACACTAAAAAAAAGTTGTATTATCCTATCCACAAAAAATTATATCTATATAGAACTTTAATTTTTTTGTTAACATGGAACATTAATTTTCATAGAAAATTTGTCATATTTTATTTTCATTTATTTTTAAATATATTTATTATTATAATAGTATTTATGTCAAGTCATATAATAGTGAATATGTCAAGTTTTATTAAAAAAATATTAAATTTATAAATAAATGTATGTCATTCTTCTTCATGAGTACAGATTTGATGCCCGATTGGTGTAATTTATAATATTATAATATATATTGACATTGACTATTTAGATTGTGTCATAGTTATGTGTATAGAGATTAGTTGTACCAAAGCGTAAATAAATTATTTTAAAATTCTTTTATTGTATTTTTTTTTGTTGGCGGTACCCCTTTTTGTACATATATGAAGATAATTAATATGCATGGCGTCTTAATGTAAATTTACTCGAGAGTATGTTATATATATATATCTTCGTTTCGTCTATAAACTTATTACTCAATCTCATGTTATAAAGAGAAGTAAATAATCAAACTTAAAGGCGTGGCTGGGTGGACCGTGCCCACTCCAGAATAGCTTGGTGCCCAAGCCAGAAATTTTAATTACAACAAGGCACAGGGATACAGTGTGTGACTGAAAACGTAACGGTTGTGGGTTTGATGCTCACTCGGGGGAATGTATTATTTACATTTTTCATATCCTCGCTCTTGTGACAAGATGTAGCGCGGCGTTGTGTTCTGCCTCTTAACACGTACAGTGGGAACGCAGCCACTGCAAAAATAATAAAAAAAAGATGGAACAATTTGTACAACAAAATTGTAAAAATTTTAAATGAAACTTTTAGTCGGATTATTCAAATGTGTAATAATTGTAAGAATTGTTGAATTTGAAAAGAAATATGCGAAATTGGACTTTAAAAGTATGAAAGTTGATAAATCTATAATTTACTTGTCGGTAGTAAATAATATTGTTAGATTTAAAAAAGAGGGTAGTTAATAAATCTAAATAAATATTGTCAATATGGAGGAGGAATTCCGGATACGGCATCGAGGCTTATACTACTGGTGAAGGAATAAAATAGAAGAGTGCACAAGTGAGCTTTATTGTATTATTATATAATATTTTAGAAGTGGGATGTAACTCTGTAAAAATATTTGTATATTTTTTCTATTCTGTTTTTGAGTTTTACTTGCATTTTGTATTTGCTGCAAATGTAATCGTGATTCGGTCCATTTGGTCCACAGGGCCACTCTCTGACAATGTGACACGTAGAATAATTATATATTGACATAATTTTAATAAACGAATAAACTATTTGCCAAGCAATTTCAAAGTAGCTTAGCTCGTGAGACGCGTGGTTACTCACGGGGCTACCCTCTGACCGTGTGAAGCACAGATTGTTTTGTAAATATGTCGTAATTTTTGTGTGCATAATTTTATTGGAATACTTGCTGATATATTATTAACCTAAAATATTAAATTTACTAAATGATTTGAATAAATCTATTCTAATGTACCCTCAATTAAAATGATATCGGTTTGCAAATTTAATAATTGAATTTATCATGGCGGTATTTATTTTTTGTGCAGTCTACCCTACATTAAAGCATTTCAAAACTTTACAATCAATATTTCACTGATACATGTGTTATTTTGTTTTTATGTTCAAAATGCGACGAGACGAGAATTCAGCAGAGCATCGATGTCTGATTAAAAAGGAGAAGCGATGATGGAGTATGACGACCGGCGGTACACGGGCATCGCGGCAGGTACTATACTCTAGAGCAGCTGTACTAGCGTAATGTATGTGCCTCTTAGAAGACTTATGCAGTCGACAAGCCCATTGCGAGGTAAGACCAATTGTCACAAAAATATCAAGATTTCAGAAAGTCGCTCGCTCAATGAAAACATACAATAAAATCGTAATTAAATTTAAAAAAATTGTGAAAATATATTAAGTCACTATGCCAAACACAAAGGCAATACATCATTATGTTAAGCAGTTAAATCATATTGAAACTAACGAAGTCAACCGTAAGTCACAAATTATTTACTGACTTAATTGAAAAAAGTGATACATTATATATTTTTATATTTACAGTTTATATTACATCGTATTGACAGTTTTATTTACCGTAGTTTTTGGCGACCTGTTCTTTCTGACTACCCCTTCGATGGATAAAGGTAAAAAATATAGTTAAGTATTACATATATAACTAAAGTATATTTTATATTTAGGTTCGCGATGCAACGAGATCGGTGTCTGATATCACCGGAACGCCGTGTGCTGTCGCAGCCGGTCGCAGCACTAAGAGCAGGCGCAGTTAGGTGCTGCAAAGGACACTAGCTGACTGTTTTGGTGGCGCTGATCATGAAAATTCCAGGGATCGAAGCCCACTGCTAGGCTTCACCGTCGGCAGCGCGCTATGCGTACTACGCAGAAGCCAACGTGCTTTGCAAAGTCTTGCGCGGGCCGCCACAGAACCAGCAAACATCGTAATAGTGATCGTGGGGATCCATCGCCGTGAAAACGTAAAAGGTTAGAAGGTGCAACATTTACTTCTAAAAATATTTTAAAAATTTAATATAAATATTTTATAATAAATTCAAAAAAGATGAATTAATGAAATAATAATTTTCTAGACTTCAGTAGTGTAGACATTATAATTAGAGGGCTCTGCATTAAATTCAAACCTCATTAAATGTCGAAGTATATAAGAGTGCTGAGGAACTTCTTATTTACTAGTGGGTAGTGGTAGTAGTTAGTTTACTAAGTTTTATGACACTACTAAAGAGCTTCTGTCTTAACATATGGTCCAATTACTTTGCGAGTAGTGAAAATCATGTCGTAGGGAGTAGAGGAATCTGGACATCAAATAAGTGTAGTAGGGGGTGTATATTATATACTAAATTCAAAATAACATTGTCGATATTTCTAAATTTCCACACGTGACATTAGTGTTCTATGAGAGAATATTAATAGATCGGGGTGTTAGAGTTCATTATGTAAAATTAGTTTATAAATTTTAGCAATTTGATGAACTGTAAGTCTGCACGATATGACGCGCAGTGACAGGCGAGGCGAGGCCCCTCGCAGTGTACCCGCGTCGCACCCGCTGCCACTACCAGGAGACTATAACGCTCGAGGAGCACTGCTGTGGCACTTCTAAATAGGTACTGTTATAAATCTTGACTTGAGATAACCTAACGGCACTGAATATTTTGTGATATATTTTGTGGCTGATCACAAAACAACATTTAATAGAATTTCTATTCTATGTATCTGCGAGAAATATATCCATATAAGAAAAACAGTATAATAATGCTAAGAAGTGTATGTTAATATTGATGTAATGTCCAAATGTAAAGATATAAGCCATTAAATAAATACACAGTTATTGTCTGGCGACAAATCAATTTTATTAAATTATTATTTTTTATTGAATTTATTAAAATATACATTTTTTAAATGGTATTCCATTATCCAATAATATTTTATTCATAGTAACTCGGTAAATTAATGATAATAAGTTTCTTTAAGCGTACTATTGACATGAAAGGCACATATTTTCTTATACATGTAGGTTCATGAAATACTCATGAGTCATGACTAAACTAGTTCAAATTCTATATTTTTTTTTTAGCTTCACGCTGTATCCCGCACACAGCAGAGTAGGCAGAGGGAACCTAGTGTTAAGACACTCCGTTCCCCAGTTTCTGCTGAATTCTGGAGGCATTGCGTGTTGAGTGGCAGAACTCAACGCCGCGCTTAACCTCGACACCAGAGCGAAGAAATGGAAATATAAATTTAAGTAAATATTTCATCTCCTCGAGTGGGGATCGAACCCACAACTAGTCGGTTTTGCAGTCACACCTCGTGCCGCTGCGCCACGACCGGCCTCAAATTCTATATGAACTTAATTATTTGACATTTGGACTCTGCAGCTCCTTTTGTAGTTAATAACATATTAAAACTGGTAAGTAAACAATTTAAATCACTCAGTTTTAATTCGATTCGGTAATGATAGGGGAAGGTGGCCCAAAAAGTCAAATTCACTTGAATTTTTAGCTTAATTCACATAAAGGATATTTATCAAAGTATATAATGAAACGAGAATTGTTTTTTTTTAATGAATTATATTTATTTTATATGCAAAATACAAAAGGTCTTCAAAAACCCGTTTTCCCGCATATTGGCCAAAAACGGGTAACCCTCTCTAGGCAAATCGGGTAAGCTTAGGGCAAAACAGGTACACCTTGTTTTTAAACGATTACAGCCACATAATGAATTAACTGAGTATAAAGGGCGGAAGTGTAAGCACCACATTAAATGAAACCACTGTTTTAACTACTCTATAAAAGCCTAATATAAATCAGAAAAAAATAAATTCCCAAAAATGAAAAAGTTATTTTTTCCAACAAAATAAATAATAAAATTGTCGTTTTAAGATAAAAAGCCATTTGTAAGGACGACGCACACACATAAACCTATCAAAGGAACACCGCCGCACACGCCTCATTCCGAAATCGAGTCGTATGTATTGGCGATAAAGTTCAAAGTTGTTTAACCATTAGTAGTATTTTTGTAGTAGTAAGTGTTTATGTTATTGGGATCTATACGTAATCGCGTCACACGAAATACAGGTATGGATAAAAATCGTGAAATGAAAAAAAAATCCTACGTCCAAACTGTTGAGGCATCTTGATTAATTTCTTTAGGTATGGGTTTGAAATATTTTGCACTATATGTTGTTTCCGTAAAAGGAGCTCTGCCTCTTCCACTCTGTATAAATAACAAAATAAATTATTAAATTCTATTTTCATCATATGTTTTTTATAATTACATATTCAAATTCTATAAAACTGTACATGCACAATCTATATATATAAAAGGACTTGTGCTGACTGACTGAGGTAAGACGCACGCAGAGCCGTAACCGCTGATGGTAGAAACGTGAAATTTGGGCAGATGTTTATTTTCATATTCTAGACATCCACTAAGAAGGGAATTTGAAAAATTTTAACCCTAAAGGGATGAAATAGGGGTTGAAAGTTTGTATGGAAAAAAATGTAATCTGCACCGATTCTTATAAAATTTGAAATTCAGACTCTTAAAAATATTTCATTGAACACGTGTTTCATGGTTTTTAAGAATTCACCCCCTAAGAGTTCAAATAAGAGGTTGAAAGTTTATATGGAAAAATCTTTAAATTGCCACCGATTTTTATAAAAATTTCAATTCAGACTGTTAAAAATATTTTATTGAACACGTGTTTCATGGTTTTTTTAGAATTCACTCCTAATAAGCGGGCGAAGCCACGCGCGCCCTCTAGTTTTATATAATTTTAAGTAAAAAAAGAAACGAATATAATAGTAACAAATATAGATTGCTTTCGTATTTAAAGCTAGAAACATTGTAAAAATCTAATTCAAATCTAAATATGTTTCTATTTATCTCATTAGACGGTATCATAAATTATTTTCTTATTTTTTTTAATTCTAATATCAAAATGAACAGGTTAATAAACAATATCTTCTATAACAAGAAAAGTAAAATTTTTAGTAAGACCACAGATGAAGATCATCAACTCGTGTGATCAACCAAATCGAATACATAATCCAGTAATTCTTTCTCTTGAACGCCATTAAACACCGGCTGATACCTTTAAAGTCTTTTCTAGGGACTTCCCTTTTTAATATATCGCTGCAAAGTAGACACCGTAAACCCATACTTCATCGTGGATAGAACCCATACTTCTTCGAGATATCAAAGAGGATTAAGCATCTTCCATTGCTAATTTCACAGTGGCCTCACTCCACGACGCATGCTGAGCTATAATTGAAAATGAATTCAAGGTAAAACGAGGCAGACGGGTACCCGCTTTGCCCTAACCGTTATGTCCGAGAGAACCTTGCTAAGTTTAGTTATAATAACCTCAAAATGGAAGCTGAAACAACAAAAGAAATTGTGTATTACCACAGTTAGAGATCTGTAAATTAAAATGTCAATAATAGCAAAGTAGTTGTAGCAATTTTATTCCTTTTTAGTCCACATAAGTTACTATTTGTATCTCATATTTCAAAATCATTATCTACCTCGTTATTTAGAGAAAACAAAACATTTTGACGCCAGTCGTGGCGCAGAGGCACGAAGTGTGACTGTAAAACCGATTGGTTGTGGGTTCCATCCCCACTCAAGAAGATGAAATATTTACTTAAATTTATATTTTCATTTATTTGCTCTGGTGTCGAGGCTAAGCGCGGCGATGAGTTCTGCCACTCAGCACACAATGCCTCCAGAATTCGGCAGAAAGTGGAGAACGGGAGTGTCTTAACACTAGGCTCCCTCTGCCTACCCTGCTGTGCGTGGGATACAGCGTAAAGCTGATTTAACAAAACATTTACGGAATGTAATGAATCAATTTATTTTATTACATAGCGTTTTGCGTTAACCAAATATTCAAAGAGTCTTCACAAACGTTGAGAGTAAAATAAAAAACATTTTAAATATCTAGCGGATTATGGGCAGTCTGGGTATCATATCTGGAAAAGACGACAAACTGAAGTAATGTAAAAAACTAATAAAAGTAGGTCTAGTGTTTTTCATAAAATAATTTTATTATCTCTATATATAATAAGATAGTTAAAATATTTTGTCGGTACATTTAGTAATTTTGACTGAAATGGATAGAGGGACACTAAAAAAGAATAATAGAAAGCAAAAAGATTTTTTTTTAATTTCTTGTCTGTCTGTCTGTCTGTCGACATATTTTTGTCCGCATTTTTCTCTGAAAGTTAACTTAACTTAACTTCACGCTTTATCCCTTGCGGGGTAGTCAGAGAGAACGGAGCGCCAAACGCTACGGTCTCTACATACCTCTTTCGCCTCGTCCACTGTCATCAACCTCTTCATACATGCCCTTCGGGGGGTCCTCATGCTTTTTACGTGACATTCCTCCAGTATCTTTGATACTGTGTTTTCGAAGGTCAACCGAGGTCTCCCCCTACCTCTCTTACCGCTCATTTTTCCATCATAAATCTTTTTTGCCATTCTTTCATCACTCATTCGTTCGACGTGCCCAAACCAGCTGAGCACTTTCTTCTTCATTCTCACCGTGACATCCTCTTTAGTACCCACCATTCTGTGTACCTCTGCATTGCGGATTCGATCAGCTAAGCTGACTCCGCATATCCTACGAAGAGATCGCATCTCCACAGCATTCATCTTTCTTTCATTCTTCTTCTGTAGTACCCACGTTTCGCTGCCGTATAACAGAGTCGGTACCAAAACTGCATTGTGTACGGCCAAACGCGCAGCTTTGCTAACGTTTCGCCGTCTCATCAATGCAGCTAAGGCTCCGTTAACCTTGTTACCGGCAGCAATACAGATCGGAAGAGC
>JAATLQ010036800.1:0-43195 GCA_013421005.1 Heliconius erato x Heliconius himera | reverse complement strand
CTTAGAAAAATTAAATTTAAAGGAAAACATGAATGTAGTACGTGACGTAACCAGCAACTGAAATTGGGGGAAGTAGTCTACGTAAGAAATAAAAATTAGCTTCACGTTTTATCCCGCACACAGCACGGCAGGCAGAGGGAACCTAGTGTTAAGACACTCCGTTCCCCACTTTCTGCCGAATTCTGGAGGCATTGCGTTTTGAGTGGCAGAACTCAACGCCGCGCTTAACCTCGACACCAGAGCGAAGAAATGGAAATATACATTTAAGTAAATATTTCATCTCCTCGAGTGGGGATCGAACCCACAACCAGTCGGTTTTGCAGTCACACCTCGTGCCGCTGCGCCACGACCGGCCTCAATTTCGTGAATTAGATAGTTAATAAAGTTTTATTTAACGTTGTTGTGGCGCAGTTTGGCTGTAAACGCGATGATTGTGGATGTTGATTCGAATTTGGGAAAATAAATTATTTTAATTTCTTGGTTTTGATATTTATGTGCTTTTTTTTCTTAGCTTCACGTTTAATCTTCATAGAGTAGGGTGGACTGAGGGAACCTAGTTTTAGAACATTCCATTCCTTACTTTCCAAGCGGTTTATGGTTTGGTTTATTGTCACTATCTTGTTGCTAAGGCAAGGGCCACAAAAATAGAAATCAAATGTACTCTACCGATTTACAACTATATGAAATTAAAATTAGGATAGGAGAATTATAGTATAGGAGAATAAAATATTTTAATTTCTTTTTCTATTTTCATAGTACATGGCGTGGTGTTGAGTTTCGTCTCACACTCAAACACGCAATCTCTCAAATTCAGTCGAAAAGCAGAAATCCCCGCTGTCAGACATGCCTGACCTGCTTTAAATGGAACACATAGTGATGTTTTAAAATTAAATTGCCACGGTAAAATTTTCACGTTATAAATTTGACATATATTATTTCTGTAAAATAATTTAATTTTAAGCTTAAATCATTTAATTGGTTTGGAGTTTATACAAATAAATAGACCAATATTTAAACTTAAAAGCTGATTTACAATCTGCTTTATAACCAATAGTGTACTGGAATATGCAAGCTAACATAGAAATGTCAAAAACAGTGACGCTTTGCAGATTTGCGTTGCGCCGGCTCTTAACCGCAATAATTTGTAGCTAACAGTAACCACTCTAATTTGGTCCAGGGTTAGAGGAAGGTGAAGGTTAAACGTATTATAGTATTTCACATAGGTAGTAGGTTGAAATCCTCCTAAAATTTTTTTTTTACCTTAAAGTGGTGGGGGGGGGGGCTCCATTAAGACAATTTCGTCCCCCACTTTCTCGTTGAATTCTCGAGGCGTGCGTGTTGAGTTCCGAAACTCCACGCACTCCTTTTGGCTCGTAAAAGAGAATCGAACCCACAACTATCACGTTTATAGTAGCACGCTTGTGTCCCTGTGCACGACTTGCCTAAATTTAGTTTTATAACTAGACACTCAAACGCTTAAATTTATTTTTATATCATAGCCAAAGGATAAACAAAAAAATATATATTATATTTTTTTAATATTGCGGAATTCAATGCTGATGCGGAATAATTATATTTAATTAACTTTTAACTGCATTGATAAGCAACTGATTTAGTTTCGGTGCAACTTGAGCGAAAAGCAAGCAAAGAAAATAGTATAACATAGTATACTAGACTCATTCTCAACAAAATATACAGAACGTATACGTAATAAGATAAGGTACAGACTACAGGCTGATTTGTAAATGGAATACTAGGAATTAAGTATAAATACTGAACAACTTTGTCTAAGAAATAAATGAGATTATAACGTATATAAGTTTCCTGGAATATCATATTAATATTTCTTCTCTAAGTCCTTTATTATTTACCTGCAGGATTTTGTTCGTGATTTTTTAGAACTTCACGCTTTATATGGCAGGGTAGACTGAGGGAACCTATTGTTGGACACCCCATTCACCAGGTTTCTTCTAATTTCCGAGACATTGCGTGATAAGTGCAACTCAACTCCTTGATTTGTCTTGTTAACAGAGCGATAAAATACCGTACCGCAGTTAACAGTTAGAATACCACTAGTGCCACTGCCCTACGAAGAACAATACTCGTCGTATAATGTGAACGTTACTATGATATCAGATCGAATTTTTATCCACTTTCATGTTAAATATTAAACTTTTCTAGCACCATAGGCAGTTGCTAATAATTAAAGTAAAATAATTCATATCAACATTACCGTCAAGATCATAAAAGAACCGGCGCAAGGAATCCAGCGTGATATTTTTTCAATTATTTAACATCAAGTTCGTGCAATTTCCAGACAGATTGTCAGACAGAACCTAGTGCCAAGACACTCCGATTTTCAATTTCCACTCCAATTTTTACCCCATTCGAGACATTGGGTTAAATTTAATTTTCAAGGAATTACCAATTATTTACTTTTCACAGAAACTATATATTTATTAAAGAAATGTACATCTGTATATTACATATTAAACTCTTTCGTGATCGAGTGACTGACATGACATCGCACGGTGTACAACTCTGAAATATAGCACATAGTTCCCAAAGGAGTATAGTGGAGCACTATGAGTTTAATGCCATATCTCGCACATAGCAGAGTTCCCATTAAGACACTCCGGTTCCCCACTTTCCACTATGAAAGGATTTCTCGATTCTCTACAGAAACTAAAAAAGCAAGACTTTACATTTCAAAGTTCACACAAATGAAACTACCCACGGCCATTTATATATTATAACAAAAGAATTTATTATAACATAAAATATATATATATTAGCTAACAACAAAAAGGTTAAGTTGAATGAGAACGAAAATATATTTTCATCAATTACCCTATGTACCGTGTACTAGAAGCCTTGACCCAGTTACGGAGCACGCCGAGATGCCGACCCAAAAAGCAATTCGCGTTAATATCACGATTCAACTGGTGGTTTCGAGCTGTTGTTATTTTCGTAGACCAGAAATATATAATATAGAAATGGTTTGTACGTAAAAAATACTTATTAGGTTGGCTAAGGTTTTGCTTTAAAGTAGTGTGTGTGTGTGCTTTTAAGTAGTCTCGGCGTTGTGGGTTCGATTCCTATTCAGAGGAATGAAATGTTAAATATTTTCATTTCCTCGCTCTGGTGAAGAAGCAAAGCGCGGCACTGAGTTCCGCCATTCAACACGCAATGTCTCCAGAATTTGGAGGAATGTGGGGAACAGGAGTTTCTTAATATTAGGACCCTTCTGCTTATCCTGCTAAATATAGAGTGACATTTAAAAAAACGTGTGCTTTTAAACGTCGATTAGTAGTACTGTTTTAATATTGTGTGTTTAGATTTTAGTTTATATGTCAAATATAAAATAAGATTTAAAACGCACTTCATAATTTGTATATAAAGAAAATGCACTAAGGGAAGATTTTACTAAATTGTTTTGAAATTTCACGTTTTAGTCTTAAAAAGAAGTTACGGATTTTCATTTTTGTTTATGATTATAGAGTAAAATGATTCATGTATTACAACGTTTTTCTATTCATCAGGAGAAAATTTATATTATCTTAAATTCTTTTTCTTCTAATGTTTTATACATTACATAATATATCATATTCTGGATCACGATAAGTATGAATATCGTATATCGGAGTAAGCAGGGAAAATATAGCATTGGCCACTCCGTTTTTTATTTTTCCGTTTTTTAATTGGATCATCGAACCCACGACCATCGCACTATAATAAATATATAGTCTAAAGTACAAACAATCATTTTCATTTGGAAATTTAGCTTAAAATTTAAATTAATTTGCAGTATAATAAAGTGCACTCTCCCGTTTAAATTACGGAAGGTGTTGAAAATACAGCAGTAATTTATGTTACAAAGGAACGCGCCGCGAAATAATATTAAATACTAAATTTGTTAGTGACCCATTACTTTGTTTGTAACTAAAAGAGTCTGAATAGCAAATAATCGGAAAAAAACTGTAATAATTTTCTAAAATATTATAAAAATGTAGCTTGAAAATAACTATTACCATAATTAATATATTATTATAAGGAATTTAATAATGTCTTTACAAAAAGATATTTCTAATAAACCAATAAATGAAAAATTAAGAACGTGAGTTAGGTTCTATTCGTTGGAATTCACATTATACGTTTTCAATCGAGAAGAGTACATGAGTAGAATTGTGACGGTCATTTTGCGTTTTACTTAATTTACACCGATATACTAATATATACTTATGTCTGTAAATGTGATGGTTGTGGGTTCGATTTCCACTTGGGGAAATGAGTTATTATGATTTCATCATTCTGGTTAGAAGGCAAAAATTTGAGCGGAAAGTCGAGAACGGAGAATAACAACACTCAGCTCATTCCGCTTACCCTATTTCAAGCAACATACAATGTGAATCTATAAAAATACACATTAATCTTTTCGTTTCAGGTATAATCTATATATATAAAAGGACTTGTGCTGACTGACTGAGGTAAGACGCACGCAGAGCCGTAACCGCTGATGGTAGAAACGTGAAATTTGGGCAGATGTTTATTTTCATATTCTGGACATCCACTAAGAAGGGATTTTTAAAAATTTTAACCCTAAAGGGATGAAATAGGGGTTGAAAGTTTGTATGGATTTTTTTTTAAATCGGCACCGATTTTTATAAAATTTGAAATTCAGTCTTATAAAAATATTTAATTGAACACGTGTTTTATGGTTTTTTAGAATTCACCCCCTAAGGGTTCAAATAAGAGGTTGAAAGTTTATATGGAAAAATCTTTAAATCGCCACCGATTTTTATAATTATTTCAGTTTGTTAAAAATATTTTATTGAACACGTGTTTCGTGGTTTTTTTAGAATTCACCAGTAATAAGCGGGCGAAGCCGCGCGCTTCCTCTAGTAATGAAATATAATGAAAAGTAAGTCACGGCCAGTAGTCATTACTAAATGAAAATGAATGGAAATCTAAACAAACCATTTTTAGTAGCAAAGTTCTACATGAATTCGGCAGAAAGTGGGGAACGGAGTGTCTTAACACTAAGTTACCTCTACCTACCCTGCAGTGTGCGGGATACAGCGTGAAGCTGATAAAAAAAAGTTCTAAATGTTTATGAAAGACCAAATCTAAAAAGCGAGGCACCTCTGAAGTGGCAATAACAATTTAATAATTGAGATATTGTTCCACAATTATTCTAGTTGAGATGAGATTTAGTAACAATTAAACCAACCCAGAGTAATTTATATTATCAAATTATTTAAGGCCAAGTCCTTTTGAAATTGAGACGATAATAATTGGTTGGGGCATGAACAAGATAAATCTGTAGGTATAAGTGTCTCTTAAACATCTTGGAAAACTGGAAATTAGAGAAAGTGAAACAGGTTTTATAAATCAATGCAAAATGTTTAAATAGATCACTTTGCTTCGGAAGCTTAATAAAAATATTTCAAAAGAGCAGCTCCCAACAGAAGTTTATGAACAATTGTATGTAAATATGCCTTATGCAAAGTTTTGGCTTAACTGGCTGGCTTAGCTTTCGGACGGCATCCATTATGCGTGGATTTAAATTTTGTTATGTTAGAGTTTTTTATATGGAATTCTTAATCCCAATCCCAATTTTAAGTAATTTTTAACTTACTAAAATAGAGTTATTAATAACTTATGACTTCAATATTTTCTTATTTAAATTTTACACCCAACTGATCTAAATGAAAAATATTAGGAGTTAAACTTCATTCATCCAAGAAATTTTCCTCAATATACCGTCATCATACCGTCGGCATGTTCCGAAAGCGGCACGATTAACATGATTAACATGATGTACTGAGACTTGTAAGCTAAGAGCAAATCAAAGTCTACTACAGATAAGGTTATACTTCAGTTAGTTGTGATATCTTCATAATATCTACTATATTCTAAATCAATTGTATAATGCGTCTGTTACTGCCCATGTTGATAATGGGCCTATGAATATTGAACTACCCACATTTTCCTGTATATATTTTGTATAAAAAAATTCTTAGTATTTCATCCATTGCAATAAGCTCATCAAAATAAATAAAATAATAGAATTTTGTATAACAATTTTAAAACACAAAAGTCTTATATATGTGAAAAAACATATTTTTACAAATTTTATAAGTTGAAGAAACATACAAGAGTTTTAGTCGAAGCAAAACAGGCTCGACTATCGACATTGCGACCATGAAAAGAATAAAATACTATTACGTGACACGTTTAAAGGTTAGCGACTTCATGACCTTGGCTATTTCTATCCAATGTTATAGGGTTATTCTAGGACATTCCAATAAACTTGGCTGGTATTAACATAAGATGAAGGAATTTGTATTAAAAGACAATCAGAATTGAATAAAAAATATATTTGATACAGTTAAAATTATATTTTTTATATAAATTTCAATAATATCTGTAAAAGAAAACCGAATATATGTCTATCTGGAATTGCGTGCCACGCGGTACTGGGGCCGCGCATGCCTTGTAGCCCTGTGAGTACGTCAGATCCAGTTGTAAGTTTACTACGCTTCAATATTAAAAGCTGCCATCTGCCGAACTCTATTGGTAAGTGAACCAGATGCACGTCCTCCCTGCACGAGGTGTCGGGGGCCACTGGAGCGGTGCAACCAGAGTGTAGCTGTTTCAGCCGAGCTATTCATTCATTTTGTCAGTACCATCTGTTACTACTGCACGTGCGTTTATTTGCTCACACACATTGCTTCATACTATAATAATACGTCTAATAAGTGAAGTTGAAGCGTGGGAATTTTTAGTTTTTTGTTGAAATTTATTTTATCTATCCGAAATATTGGTATTCATGAAAGCAGAGTGTTATATAAACGAAGTGATTAGTGCTCCATAGTTACACTTGGAACGCCATAAATTAAGAACAGAACAGAACAGAACAGAACAGAACAGAACAGAGTTTCAAAATCTGTTGTTATAATCTTAATTAATCTATCTTCGTTATGCACTATTTTATTGATGTTACATTATATATTTAAGAATCTTTAAAATATTATTTATATATCGTGAGTCGGACACCCCCATTGAGGGTTCTGTACCAATTTCAGGATTGTGATTGGGAAATGCCTTATAGGTTATGATGTTGCGGCGAATTAAGTTAATAAACTTAAGTTGCAATATGAACTTATTTTGTATGAAATGAAAAAAAAATGTATTGTAATATTTTAAATTAAAATAAATTTGTAATATTGTACTTCGTCCTAAATTTCATAACTGTAGGTCTACGGGACACCTACAGTATAGGTTTTGATTACTTGGTGAATTTCATACAAAATCAAACATTAACGATACATAAATGTTCATTTCATATCTTTTGACGGTGTTGTTGTGTTTGTGTTAGAAGCTTAATTTTTGTGGTTCAAGGAACTGTAAAATCGAATATCTGATATTAAGTTCGACTTGAAACCTAAACGCGATCTCAAGCAAAATGGTCTTGACAGACGACAGTAGGACAACAAAACGAACCTATAAAGGTTATGTTTTTTTTCCTTTTAGGAACAGAATACACGAACAGACGAACAGACAAACAGACGAACAAACGGACAGACGAACAAACGAACAGACGAACAGACGAACAGGCGAGCATATTTTTTTCTGATATATCTTCAATGTATACAATGGATCTGTTACGATTTTATATTATAAGTATAGATATAGATATTTTTTGGAATTCATAAAAATTTAAGAAATTCGATTATTTGTCAATTTAGATATTGTATTTTTGATAACTGAATTCAAAGCAATCATTTGCTTGCTAGAGGTTTTAGATGCTTCTATAGATACTATGGGTAAGTAACATATGAACTTAGGTGTCAATTTTTTTTTTTATTTTTTCCTGCAGGGGGCCTAGTGTTAAGAGACAAATGAAAATATTAAATATTTAATTTCCTCGAGCGAGAATCGAAACTACAACCTGTCACTTTGATAATAACATGCTCGTGCCCTTGCGCCACGACTGACCTCAATTAAATCGTTAAAAGGTTATTTATATTAAATGGGATTAAAATAAGCTTTTCATTCAGTTTATTATTACAACCCACTCTCAGAATGAAAATAATGTAACTAAAATGATGTATGTAATTTCTGTGCTTGTTAAACACAAGTAAATATGGCGATTGCCCTTTTTTATAACAAGTCATAAGTTTTTTTATTAAAATATCAGTCAAAAAAAAAAATCAGCTTCACGCTGTATCCCGCACACAGCAGGGTAGGCAGAGGGAAACTAGTGTTAAGACACTCCGTTTCCCACTTTTTTTTTTTATTTTTATGTAAAGCTCTGTGCTTTACGTCTCGTCCCTCTGACGTGATCAGAATCGAAATCGAATCGAATCTAAATTTGCAAATTTCTTTTAACTGTTCGAGTCTATGTTATATTACAAATTTTTATTTCTTTTACATTTAACTACTGTACATTCAATAAACTACTACATTTAATTTAAGTAATACGTCCTCAAACTGAGATCTGGCTGGAAAAACAAGGGTAATTAGATCGGACAAACGGAAGTACGGACTGTTCTCAGCTCCTGAGTCGGTATTTGGCCGAACTTTTTTATCGCTGGCTCCCTCTGCGTCCGAGGAAGCTATTACTTCGAGTTTCTTTATGAAGCTTGGGTGTAATATCTCCATTCGATCGCAGAGGGAGTCTGCGATAGATGTTTTGCGAGCAGTGGGTGAGTTCCTGAGTCTCTTCGAGGCTAGGCTGTTTTTCGTCACCAGGACATTGCAGCGTGTAAGTGGCGGATACAGATAATTTTGTATTCCGTCATTTGACATTCTGGTGTGACGACTCTCGGTTCTTTTGGGCTGCAGCTTTTTACGAGCAGAGGTGTGTTCGGCGGGTTTGGAGGAGAGAGACGCGCCCTTAACAATAGGCTATGCTGGCTCGGGCTAGCGCATCCCATTTGCGTCTGACCGGGCAGTCGGTGCTGAATGCGCTGTGGTCAGCGCGTTCCACCTTTGCCCCAGTGCAGTTACAGCAAGATGGTGGTGCGCTATTAAGCCAGCTATCGCACTCAGCCCTCATGTGGGGTCCCCCACAGTGGCTGCACTTTGGGGCGGTTTCTTTGCAGAACCGCCTACCGTGCCCGTAGCCGAGACAGAGAGAACACTGCACGAGTGGGGAGAAATCCGCCACTCTGATTTTTTGTAAATCGGTGAGCGGGTTCCTCGCCTTTCGGCGAAACCGAACCTCCGCTCGAAACTCGGCCTCGGAGATGCCGTCGAAGAGGCTCCGATTCTGATTCTTCAGGGCGTCCAAAATGTCGGCGTCCGTATTGTACGCCAGGACGTCCCAAAGAATCAGAAGCGGATCCTTGTTTTTCACCTCCTCGACGTTTAGCCTATCGCTTGCCCCCTTTAATCTCTCCTTCACCTTTTCCCGCTCCTCTACTGAGCTGCAGCCCAAAATCACCTTCTGGTCCTTAGCCTTCCTCACTTTCTCGACTCGGACCCACCCATCCTTGGCTTTCACCACTTCCCTAATTTGGGCGAGGACTTCCTCCCCTGTGTCTATCTCATTCCTCGAGGAGACCACAATCGAGTGCAGTGCGACTGGCTGTGGGCTAACCCTTTTGGTTTCACCAGCCGTCACGCTCGCGTATGTGGTCTTCTCGAGCGAAACCCTCTGCCTTTCCAACACCTCCTTCAATTCCTCCATCTTCTCCTCATTCCTCCTTAACAATACAGCGTGCTCTTCCAGTCTCTTTGCAAAATCCTGTTCCTTTCGTCCTTTACCGCCTTGCTCTTCTTCACTTCGCTTTGCACCGTCATCTTCCTACTGTTCTCCTCTCCACATTTCTCCGCCTCTGCCTCCTTTACCAACTGGTACAAGCGCTTTATTGCGCTTGTAACTGCAGCCTTTATATCAGTTTTCAGGTTACGCGAGTTGCCAAGGTGTAATTTGGCTTTGGCTAGGTGGGCCTTTGCTTCTGCAGTCCTGCTCGCGTAACCTGGTTTTGAAAGGGGGCTGTGGATACCCTCAGTCACAGACGACTTTAGTTTCCTTGGGCGGGAGGGGGCTGTCTGGGAACTCGGGGGGCGGTGTTGGCTCTCGGGCGTTCGGACTGGTGAATCCTCCAGGAACCCCACCTCCTCTGGGGTCCCCGAGAGGTCCAACATCCGAGCGCTGCCTTTCGCCGGTGTGCGGTACATCTTCGCAGAGGGACTCTTCTCCGGGGTGTTCCGAGTGGTGTAAAGAGCTACTCGGAAGTCAAACAAAATCAAGGATATAACTATACCAGGAGTACTGAAGAAAAAGAAGAAAAGAAAATACTAATAAACATCGGGGTGAGGGGAACTATGAGATTTTTTCGTAAAAATCAGATTTTCCCCTCTAGGCCTACCGTGTCAAAAGGATAAAATTAAAATAAATATGTAATATAAAAGGATATATATATGTTGTACTCCTGGTGTCAAAAATATTTGTTAATAAAATTATATATATATTTGTATATAGTCTTGTAAATAGTCAAAATTAAATTAAATTAATTAATTAAATTCTATTTAAAATGTTTGCAGTGGTGTAAAGAGCCACTGCCTGTCTATTTAATAATTTTTTAAGGCTATCTGCACCAGAGTCTACCCAAAAACGTAAATAAAAGATTTTTAAAAGTCCAAAAATTTCCCGAAAAACAGTCTCAACCACCTAACCTGTGAGTAAAGGACGGGGGGGAGGGCCTTTTTTTCAGGTTCTACTGAACGGATTTCAGCGAAACTGGTGTCCAGCGATCGGGCTTCGAAAGGCCTTCAAAACAATATATAACCCGAGGGGATCAAAGGGGAGGTGCAGGTAAGATGTCCAAAAAACAGAATTTTTCAAACTTTTTTGCGTCAAAGTGGCGCAAAAATTTCAGCAAAAATTTCGAAAAAATTTAGAATGGTACGGCGCGGAAGACCCTACGACACGATACCAAGAAGTCAACAATCCAAACAAGGTAAGTAGTTCAAATAAAATATTTTCTATTGTATTAAGCCAAAAATTTTCTAAGTGATTTTCAGTAATTTAGATTTTTGTAAATAGGTTAAAATTTGTATAAATAGTGTTTTTAATTTTATTTACCCAATAAAAGGACAACAAAAAATAAAAATAATTGGACACAAGCAATCTAAAAAGAATTAGTCAAATCCCAACTGATTGGGAAAGATATACGAAATAAATACTTAGTAATTGTACGAAATCCCATGTGTGGGGGCTGGCCTTGGCTGCCTGCTATGGCTTATAAAAGAAAAAAATACCAGTGAACTCAATATTTTGGATCTATTAAAAAAAATCTTGACGTGTATCTCATTCTTGACAAGACGTGGCGCAGACACACACGCGTGTGACTGCGAAGGCGACGAATTGTGGGTTCGATCCCCACTCGAGGAAACTATAAATTTTATAGTTTCATTTATTTGCTCTAGTGTAGAGGCAAAGCGCAGCGTTGGATTCCGCCATTCAACACAATATATATATATATATATATATATATATATATATATATATATATATATATATATATATATATAGCGGTCACCCGGCTGTAAGTTAGGTCTCCATCTCTGGTAAGAAGACAGAGTGCGGCGTTGAGTTCCGACACTCTATACGCAATGTTTGAAAACTGGGCAGAAAGAAAATAAGAATAACGACGGAATAAGAAGATTTGGACTCGTGATTAGCTAAGTAAAGAAGGGAAAACCTTAGAGCGAGTACCCGATTGCGGGACTTTTTTTGCAGCGATATTGTGCACTCGCACCTCCACGAACAATATTAGCATGCTCAATAAGCAAATATGTTCACACGCGCTCAAAGGACGACCACATTCCCCCGCGCTTCAGGTAGCATGCCTAAAAATCGCACGACTGTCGATGTTCTCGAGCATGGGTAACTATAACTTTAAGCTAAAGCTACACATGCTCAGACGTTCATATCGGAACAATGAGTGTCGGAACAATTCTTCTTATGTTTTTATTATTCAAAAAAAAAAATTTTGGAATACATTATATAGCAATCACCCTAATTTTACCAAGAGAGAAGACAATTTGATAGAACATCGAGCGTCGGAGCAGCCCGCGCTTAAAGAGCATGTGAGTTCCATTATTTGCTTATACCCGAGCATTCTTAAAAAGAGCATGCTAAATAAAAGCAAATGTATCAATTTGAATAGCATGCTCGTTTCAAGCATGCTTATAAGCATACCATTTATTGAGCATGTAAAACATGAGATTCTTTCTGCCTACCTTACTATATACGGCGTGAAGTTAACAAGAAATTATATAAATTTAACTTGCTGTTATAAATAAAATAATGAAGTTGAACTTTCTGAAAGCGATGCGAAGGCTGGTTAAAATAAAACTAGCACACTGTAACGATCATTATTATTTTAATAAAGCAAGGCTTCCTTACACAAGGCTCTATATTAAACTCTTTTCATCACTGGAAATTCCCTTAAAAATGTAAATGTTTTAACAAGTGGCTGAGCGTTGAGTTTATAATTAATAAACATTTCATGTTTCTTCCCACATAGCATAGTCGGCAGAGGAAAACTGAGAAAAAAGTGCTAAAACATTCCGTTCTCATTAAAACACTACCGTACCATACTTTCTGCTTTATTCTGGACAATCACAGAACGTAGAGTCAAGACACTCAACTTTTCGCCCATTTAGACAGTTAGATTTGGGCCATTATATTAATTGGCGGAAATCTACGCCGTTTTTATTCTTGAGAGAGCGTTGTATTTAATATATGGATATTGTTATTGGATTATATTATAGTATTTGTATTTTAATAAGGTGCTTATGCTTATTTTATATTATCAATTTTATAATAATTAATAAAAAAATCTACAGTATGATTTCAATGTTTGTTTTTAAATATTTTGTGCAATTAAAACATCTTACACCTAATAAATTTTTATTATCTAAAAGTTTTGTGTTGTTTTCATGTGTGATCAAATATGTAGGCTTCTCGCTACTTTTCGCACAACAGAATGCCTATTGGCAGAGAGAGAGAGAGGAATCTAGTGATAAGACTCTTCGTTCTCCCCATCAATAGAATCGAATCCCCTTAAACACCACAGTGCCGCGGTTTCAAATATAAACTAATAAACAAACAATAAAGGAGAAACGCAACGCTCATTTAATATTCAATTGTGTTAACATCGTTGAATACCAACAAATCAAGCTCACAAATGTGTGCCCTATATAATTAACTCGGCTACTATGTTTGCATTTAAATAATACGTTTATTAATATAATGATGAGATTAATATTGTAGGTCGAGTCAGTGGTTGTACGTGAGATAGTTGTGGGTTTGATCCCCGCTCAGGAGGAAAATATAAAAAATTGATCTGACTATAAATAACAAAGATTTTTTGTAAAAAGGCGTCTTGGCATTTCACTTTCCATTTGCTACCTTTATTTATTTATCAGCTTCACGCTGAATCTGGTGTTAAGACAATCGGTTTCCCATTTTCCGCCGAATTCTGGAGGTATTGCGTGTTGGGTGGTGGGACTCAACGCCATGTTTTGCCTCGACACCAGAGCAAACAAATTAAAATATACATTTAAATAAATATTTAATGTCCTCGAGAGGGAATCGAACCTGCAACCAGTCGATTTTACAGTCACACTTTGTGCCCCTGCACAGTGGCCTCAATACTACCTAAAATGGAAAATATATGTAAAGAGGAACTTTCAGTTCGTCGTTAATATGGGTTTATTATCATTTTATCCCTATAGGAGGGTAGGTAAAAAGAATCAAATTTCAAGACACATCGTTCTGCATTTTCTTGTAGAATTTGAATCATTGGTTTTTTTTTAAATAAAACAATTTATTGGAAATTAATAGTGATACATATAGTTAAAGTTCGATAATGACTACTTAAGTTAAAACTGTGTTGTAATCATGTTTTGAATTGCGTAACTAAGCGCAGCGCTTTACCTTATCAGATCGAGGAATGGAAAATTATTAACTCCCTGAGTAGGAAGCAAATGTATAACCACCACGTAACAATGCAAAATTAGTTAATTAATTAGGTTAATACACCAATATGGTTCATATACCATAGTTAATGGTGAATAAAATCCCAGGATTCGACCTAACTCACATTTTTTCGTCAGTTATCACACAATGTCTTCAATTTGGATCAAGTGGATAAAAGAGAGTCTAGACACTGAGTTCTTTGTGACTACGATAGTAAAAAAAAATATATAAAACGCAAAGCGTAAAGTTAAAAAACCTAAATATTAATTATCTTGGAACCGAAATAATAGGTAGGGAATGTGTTTCCATGTAATTTAGTGGAATGATAATCTTAAAGGATTACGGCTTTACATTGTTTACGTTATAATATATCTAAAACATACATACATATATTACATACTCTATATAATGACCGCAGGCAGTAATCGACCTTTTCAAAGGGCTTGCTCGACTTCTATGGTTAAGGGAATAAATATAATATATAAGTATGGTTGGTTCTTGTTTGTCGTAATTATGGGTTCGAATCTTTTGTTATTCTGTTGTTTTTTTATCTTTGCTTATATAGCGCATGTCACTTAAATATATAGTTTAATAAAAAAAAATATTAGTGGCGTTAAGTTCCGCCACTCACCACCCAATGTTTTGAATTCGGGCGGACAATAGAGAAATCAGTGTCGCAATATTGTGTTCTGTAATGGAAAAACAGTGTTCATTTTGAATCGAAATATCTAGCTAGCCGGCGTTGAGTTCTGCCACTCAACACGCAATGCCTCCAGAAAGTGGGCAACGGAGTATCTTAACACTAGGTTCCCTCTGCCTACCCTGCTGTGTGCGGGATACAGCGTGAAGCTGAAAAAAAAACATATATCCTAAGAGGAATTGAATCCAATGTGTATTATACATTGATTCCATGTAATATTTAGAATTACAAATCATCTCAAAGTTTATGTTACTAAGAAGTTTCAAGATATAACCGTTTCATACACATATATGTTTATGCTAATGTAATATTATAAAACATATATCAAATATGGGTTTTCAGGCCGTCATGGCGCAGGGGCACAAGTAAAATGATTATAAGCGCGACTGGTTGTAGATTCGAACCCTACTTCAGGAAATTAAGTATTTATTTATATGTATATTTTCATTTCTTCGCTCTGGTGACGAGGCAAAGCGTGGCGTTAAACACTTCGTTGGCTTCTTCCCGTCCGAATTCAAGACATTTTGATATTTTCTTTAACTCAGATTTGAACTTACACTAATTTGCAGAGGCAGAGGAAGGGGAAACCTAGTGTTAAAACGCTCATTTTCCGCCGATACATTCCGTGAGTGGAATCGAACCCATAACCGTCACGCAGCTTCATTAAATATAACAAAAAAAAACTAGTATACGATAAATATGCTTATATATAGGCGGAGAGCCTAAGTAAACATAATAAAGGATGGCACTGTTACTTCATCTCTCTGTCAAGATCCACCCTACAAATTCATTAATAGTCAGTAGCTAATCTAAATACAATACGTTTCAAAGATAAACGAGATCAAAGAAGGTAATAATATGGCAGTATACAAATAGTAGCTATATGTAATTTGAAAACGTTATAAATAAATATTTTTTTTATTACTAAAATCTTTAAGATTAGTTTAGTTGGTTTTTTTTAAATAAAATAAAAATAAATTTAAAAGAACAATATTTGGTTATTTCATAAAAAAATAAATACACAAGCTGCAATAGAGGTCGTGGCGCACGGGCACAAGCTATGATTGTAAACGCGACTGGTTGTGGGTTCGATCCCCACTCGAGGAAATTCAATATTTATTTAAATTTATGTTTCCATTTATTCGCTCTGGTGTTGAGCCTTCAAAATTTAGCGGTAGGTGGGGAACGAAGTGACTTAACACTAGGTTCCTTCTGCCTACCTCACTGTGTGCGGGATACGCAGCGTGAATGAAGCTGATTTTATTTATAGTTATCCCGTTTCCCCATTTCGCCAAATTTTTTACATTATTATTACTCGAAGTGGGGATCAAATCCGCAACTGTCTCGCTTACAGTCCAATTACGCCACGACTACATCACGGGTACATTTAAAATAAGATAAGATAAGAAACTCGCGTTACTATCGTACTCTTCTGTAGAACTACAATTCTGTACTCAACAGTTAAATATATATAGATAGCTGATAGCTTAAACTTTTTTGTTAAATAACAAACAATAAAAAAAAGCTATTTAATATTAAATAGTTGTTCTCTTTTGAATAGCGGAACTCAACGCCGCATTTTATATAGAAAGATTATGAAAAAAAAGAAATTAAATTAATCATGATTTAAATGATTGAACGTCCTAAGGTTACAAAGTAGTTAATCATTATAAATAAAAAGAAATAGGAAAATATAAGATATAAGGTAGAAATCCCTATTAAATCTCACTATAGAGATATCTATAGAGCCTTGGATATAAAAATATAATGATATTATTGATTAAATATTAGAGCCTCCATTAGATGTTACTGAAATGTTTCTACGTAGCTACGTAGATTTATATTGTAAAATATACAAATTTAGACACTATCGCAACGGGTCTTTATAAAGGTGAGTGCCCGGCGTTGAGTTCCGTCAAAGTTATAGTTCCTCTATGCGTAATATGTATGTGCAAGATAAAGAGTAATACTGAAGAAAACCAATAATAAATGTATATATCTTCAGATCAAATTATACAATACTCTATTACTAACATAGCCAGTTTACATACGAATTGTAAAAAGGATTGATGAACCGATAAATTGACATATAAATAGAAAATATCGATAAAACTTTAATTTTAAATGAAAATTCAAAGAAATCGTTAAACATGGTACTTAAAAATATTTGCAAAAAAATAATCTATTATTAAAAGTAAACTGTACTTATTTAACGCTAGCACAATGATTTAACGCTCTATTTCCCAAGGATTTCAGTATAACACATTATACTGGTGAATGGATGGTTTTTGCCTAATTTGACCGGAAATTCATAAATGTAGGTTATATAATAGATATTTATAATAAGGATATGCTGTCAGAATAAATTATTAGTACAATATATTAAAACATATTATACAGAATTTCAAATATAATAATGATCTGTATTTTGACGCCAGTCGTGGGGCAACAAAGTGTAACTATGAACGCTAATGTACGTTGTGGGTTCGATTCTCATTTAGGAAAGTGAAATATTTAATATTTCCATTTACATTGTTCAGGTGTCAAGGCAAATTGCGGCGTTGAGTTCCGCCACTTTATATGCAATGCCTCCAAAATTTGACGGAAAATGGGGACCAGTGAGTGTTAAGATACTCGTCTTAACACTAGATTCCTCCTCCTCCTTCTGTATGAGGTATACACATGCTTGACATTAAAAAACAAATCTATATTTTATAATCTATATTTCCTTACTTAATTTATATTTTCATTTCTTCGCTCTGGTTTAGAGGCAAAGAGCGGCGTTTTGTTCCGCCACTCAACACGCAATGACCCCAGAACTCGGCAGAAAGTGGGGAACGGTGTGTTTTAACTAGGTTCCCTCTGCTTACCCTGCTGTGTGCGGAATACAGCGTGAAGCTGATTTATTTATATTTTATACAACATCATACATTTGTTACTCATAATTATTATCTAATAATTAATAAATAAGCATAATTTTAATTTCTTCGCTTTGGTAATAAGACAAAGAGTGGTTGTTGAGCCACTAAATACACAACTCGAAAATTAGCCAATGAATGGGGAACAGAGAGTCTTAACAATATTTTCCCTCAGCTTGCATTGCTCAATGCGGGATACAGCGTGAAACTCAAAAAAAAAATAGAAAGTAGTGTATAAAAACCGTGAAAGAAAAGTGGAAAACCATGTCGAATAATTAGTTCTCTCAGATTGGCGATAATTGATGCAGGATATCCGCGCTAGGGCGTCCTCAGTCTATAGATAGACAGATTTTGTTTTGAAAAAAAATTTAATCTCTAAGGAAATAATCGATACAAACTTGTTCATGCTGTTATCAGCTTATTTATATTTACATCATAGCTAATACTATCGTGGTGCAGTGGAGTAGCGTGTATTAGTAAATGCAATGGTTGTGGGTTCGATACATATTGGGGGTAATGAGTTATTTTAATTTTCTCATTGTAATAAGACGTGGCGCTGTTCTCCGCTACGGAACAATCACAATTTTTAAATATGCGCGGATGTTAGAGAATGGAGTGTCTTGACATTAGGTTTTATCTTTCTTTCTTTTTTAGAAAAGAAATATTACTACTTCTTTAGAGTAAAAACAGAGCCCACCAGCAACCAGACACTAACTATGAAATGATTTTATATATATTATACAAGTTTAAAAGGTTTACTTATCATAGAATTTTTATTGAGTTCAAAACAAATCTATATTTAAAAAAAATAAATAAAGTGTTATTCCACATTTGAAAAAGAAAAATACTTATTTAGAAAACGTATAAAAATTTGAAAGTAGCGGGACTCGAACCCGCGCCTCCTGGAAACCAACCTATTTCAATTCAATTTTAATACGTTTTCTAGATAACTATACATCTATATGTCTTACTATATTATACTTATAAAATATAAGCAAAAATACAAGTGTATTTTTGCTTATATTTTTTACATAAAACACACTACGTTTCTGAAAATATAAATTTTCTACGTATTTCCTTTTAGCCACGTCACAGCCACTGTGGTCATTTAAACTTTATTTTGTCGTGAAATCATTCTTATTGTTTTAAAAAATTGCATCGACCTCGCAGAAGTTGATAGATACAATTTTTTCACGTGTGTTTTGATTTACAATAACTTTAGATTTAAAGTAAATTTGATAGAAATATATTTTTTTTCCTGTTCTTTATTTTTTACAGAAAGTAAAAAAGAATTAAAAAAAATGATTATTTGCGGTTTTAATCTTCGCTCAGACAATGATAAAGTTCAATGTTTAGTCAAAAAACAAGGATAATGAAAATATAAAAAAAATGTAATTTTTTCGTTGAGAATCGAATCTGTAACCATTAGTATCTAGTAAGTCTTTAACAATAAAAAGCAGATTTGCGGTTTTTCCCACATAAGAGAGTAGGCAAAGGGAAGTGCTAGAACACCTAGTTCCCCACTTTCCACCAAATTTTTGAGACATTGCGTATTGCGGAACTCACTACAGTCACACACTACCACTGAGCCATTATACCACCGACTCTTTAAGTCAGCTAGAAAAAAAATATATAAAGAAAAAGCATCTATATTTCTTGTTTATAAAACAACATCTTATATTCGATATCATATTTTCCCAACAAGTTGTATTAACAAGTTAAGTTATAGCAGGTTTTTTTTTATCGAAACTCGATCAATGTCAAGGTAACCGGCACGTGCGAAACTACGGGTGGATTTAAAATTACCTATTAAAATAAGATTAGCTTTTTTTATATATATTTTATACTGGTATATTTTTATTAATTCACAGCTTTATATTTGCTTATTAGCTTTTATATATTTTTTAGAAATTATTTTGTTATTATAAAGTAGGTATTTTTTACTTTTGAATAGAATTTGAATTCACATTTATTTAGTATCACGTTGGATCCACACACGGCAGGATAGGCAGAAGGAACGTGGAAACCTAATGTTAAGACATTACGTTTCCATTAAAACACTTCCATTCGGCATTATCGGTCGAATTCTAAAGCCGTGTTGAGTGGCGTAACTCAACGTCGCGCTTTGCTTCACTACCAGAGTGAGGAAAAGAAATTAAATATTTCATTTCCTCGTTTGAAAATTAAACCCATAACCTGTCGCATTTACAGTCTCAAGATTGTGCTCCTTCTACTCACAATATCTCGAATTGGATCAAAACGGAGGTTTAATAGAAAGGTTAACAATATTACAAGATTTATGAATACTTAAAATATTAAAGATTTTCTTTTAACGCTCAAAAATTTAAATAAATATTAATTTTAGCACAAATTTATAATTTTTTTCTCATACTTAAAACTACTTAAACACCGTCGTGGAGCAGTGATACAGTGATAAATTATAAATGCTATGGTTGTTGGTACTGTTCCAACTCGGGTTATTTATTATATTAAGCTATTTTGATTCCATCGATTTGCTAAACCATGCACGGCATTGAATCCCGCCACTCAAATATTGGGGTGTTCAAATCATTCAAACATTGTGGGGAACGGAGTGTCTTATTACTAACTTCCCTCTGCCCAAACTGCTATATACGAGAAAAAGACACGAAGCCGCCCAAAACTACGTAAAGCAAAATTGAATTTAATATAAATATAATCATTTAATTTTAACAAATTTAACATCGAATGCAATAATTAGTAATTGAGTGTTGTATCTAAAAATATTTTTTAAAGCTAAAATTAGCTCGGATCACCACAGAAGTCAGTCAGTCGCGCGTCAGTCCACACACCTACGGCACCACGTCCCTTTGACTCTTGAAATGCGTTTGAGTGGGTGTCAAAGCTATAGCTAGCTAGTATATGGATGGATATGTGTAGCTTAATTTCGTTTGTAAATTTCTATTTGCGTTTAAAATGGTATTTTAGGATTTTTGGTAATTTTTCTTTATTTTCTTTTCGTGTTTTTTTAAATAAGCAGTGGTGAATGTCCACTTTAAAATAAAAGATTTGTGCCGTGTGTGTGGCCTAGAATAGGATCATCCTGGTACTGGTGGTCTCGTAAGAGGCGACTAAAGTACGTGTGGTAGAGTCACGTCGCCAGCAATGGCAACACGCATGGGCAGACTCGACCGGATCATTACCACCCCCGGCATTTAAAACCGGCGTGAAGTAGTGGCTTTATGCCACTGCGTTTCGCATCAGGTAATGTCAGGCTCCGGCGCCCAACCCACCTTACAGGCAGGCAACGCACCTGCAGCTCCTCTGGTGTTGCACGGGGTCGTGGGCGGTGGACTTACCATCAGGTGACCCGAACGCTCGTTTGCCGTGTCCTTTTCCATAAAAATATATATATACCCAACATGTCATGTTTCGACAATTGGACGGTGCGTGGGGGAGTGTCTAAATTACTAGGTTCAGCCTATCCTGTTATATGTGGAACACAGGTTAAATAATTATTTACAAAGTCCGTTTTTTATATTAACGCTGCATTCCGCACATAGCAGGATGAGCATAGGGAACCTGGGAACCTAGTGCGAAAACGTTCCGCTACCATTAAAACACTTCCGTTCCCTGCTGTCTTCGAATTATAAAAACATTGCGTGTTGAGTGGCTGATCTCGATATCACGCCTTGCCATGTTACGTCGAAATAAAAATTAAAATGATTTATTTCCTCGATTGGGGATCGAACTCACATTCTGTCGCGTTAGCGGCACGCTTGTGTTCCTGCGCCACGACTGGCAAAATATTGTCCTTTATTACATATTAACACTTTAAACGTACACGCGAGACTTAGATCCGCATCCTGATAAGTTAAAAGGAATTTTAATAAAATGTTATGTAGCGCACTAAAGTAATAAGTTGATATTACTTTACTTACTAGTAGGTTCTCAGAAGTAAACACAAGTGCAACTCATCACCCAGAAACATTAAAGGTCAACAAATATGGAGGGTAGTTATTATTGTTGTTTGTTATTATAATTAAATGCGATTAAATCAAAAATGATATCGCTGTATGTCGCATACAGCAGGGAAGGCAGAGGGAACCTAGTGTTCAAGACACTCCGTTCCGCACTTTCCGTCGTATTCTCGAGTCATCGCCATTCAACAGTGGCGCGACTCAACGCCATGTTTTTGGTCTTGGGTTTGCCATTTGGCTTAATGAAAATATTATTAAATATTAATTTATACCTACAATCGTCGCGTTCCAGTCTCTGCCACGACGGCCTCGATGCATAAAACTTTTCTGTTATTAAATAATTGCCAGACAACACACAGACGAAACCACTGAACTTAAAAAGTTTAAAATAGAAGAAAATAGTGTAGGAAAGCTAATAAAAATAATAAAAAAAGAACTACTAAAAGTCAAACACCGGTGACGTACTAAAAAAAGTAATCTATGCACTATACGGGATAGAATCTAAGCCAACAGCCAAGTTTACTGTCATCCACTTTGCGATAAAGTGCAATATCCTTTGACATTGAACTTGAACTTAGCAAAGAAAGCTTTTAATAATAAAGTTCTCGTGTGTATACTGGGTAGTGTAACTTGGCTACTAAGCTTGTGCAGGCTTATATTATAAACTTTCCTTTTAAAATATTGCTTTTTCATACTATATTTTGAACGAGTTTGTGAGTGACTCCGATCTTCATTTTTTATATATTTATATATAATACATACCGGGTAGTGTAATCTAAGATATTTTTAAACTAACAAGATTAATGAAAGACTTGTAAAATAAAAATGCTGGTTGGTTGTTTGGTAAAATTAAAGACCGTCGTGGCGTAGTTGAACAGCGTCAGACTGTTATTACGATTGTTCTGGTTCGATAGCTACTCGAAAGAATGTTTATATTTAAAATAGTCTATACATGATAAAGACAAAGCGCGGCGTTGAAACACTCAACATTTAATGTCTCGAAAATTGGGTGAAAGAAACAGAGCGTTTTCTGGGTGCATTCTTTTTACGACAAATAAGCTAAAAAAAAATTAAATTTACATTTTAAATTAATATTCAGTATCTAATATTAGAATATTACAGAGCTATTTTATTATAAATAAATATTATCTATATGTCGCAGGGCTCATTTCTGAGCCCAGAGTGAGAAATAGAGAAGCCGACGATTTTATCCATTAAGAAATATTTCACGTAGAGAGGCGAAATTTAATGTCGCGTTCCCCGGAATGGAGATCACACTCAAAACTTCGTGTGTAATCGTACAGTGCAATATTGTCTCACTGCGCTATAATATTTGGCATAATTATACTTATTTAGTCTCATACGATATTTTGCGTATAGTAAGATAGGCAGAGGAAACTTAGTGTTAAAACACTCCATTCCCCACGTACCGCCTTAGAGATGTGACATGTTTATCTAAAAATTTTAATTGTCAAAAGAATTGTTAAGAATTCTACCAAGATATATTTTTTTTGTAGCAACATCTGTAATCTAATTGTACTCTAATTATAAACTTTACATTTTAGCTTTGATTTCCATTGATTTATCGATAGGAATCAGACCATCGCACCAAAAATTAACAGCGTTTTTCAGCCAGCCTGGTCCTAACGCGGCTATTAAACGCCAACGGGGGCTCCCTCCACGTTCAGGGAGACAATTTTAAAGAGTTTCTTTACAAAACTTGCTTGTGATATGTTTTATCCGGTCGTGGGGCGAGTACTCGGTATATCTTTTTTGAGACTGAACTAGTACTGGCGAGAATTGAGTACTAAGAGACCTGTTGAGGCCAAATCGCTAGTTTCTATAACGCCAACGTACCAAGAAAATGGGGGTTCAAAGTTATCCTACGTTTCAACATTCATATTTCTCGCTTGTATCTCATTTCTTTATCCCGGATCTTGAACGCGAGAGCCCCATGCATCAGTGGTAAGTGTTTATGACTGTCTGTATTTTTAACTGTCTTAAATTTGTGAATTTAATTTTAATTTCTATTTTTGTTTTCAAGTTTGCGTGAATCAGGATATTTCCGGCATTTCTTTACTCCGAGTATGGCGACCTCAGCAATAGGCTGTGCTGGCCTTAACCAGCGCTGAATGCGTTGTGATCGGTGCGTTCCATATTCACGTCAGCACAGTTACAGCGTGATGGTGGTGCACTGCCCACTGGGGTCCACCACGGTGGCTGCCCTTGGGAGCGGTTTCTTCGCTGAACCGCCTACCGTGCCCGAAGCCCAGGCAGAGAGAGCACTTCACGAGTGGCGAGAAGTCATCCTTACATGTTGAGCACAGTTCGGTTGAGGCAAGTCGTGGCCAGTGTCAGCGCTGTAGGTTCGATTTCTCCGCGAGAAAAAAAGGAAATATGTAATATTTTTAATCCCGCGCTATAGTAACAAGACAAAGCGCAGCATTGAGTTCAGCTGATCAACACGTAATCGCTCTACAATTCGGTGGTAAATGGGTAACGGATGTGTCTTAATGGAAACGGAGTATCATAATAAGTTACCAGGTTCCCTCTGGCTATCCTACTATTTGCGAGATACAGGTGACACTGGGCCACTACGGTCTTAACAAAATATATACAATTATACAAAACGTTGTCGTTTATGTATATTCATTCTAGATATCACATTATGAAGTTCGGGATGATACGGTGTTAACTATTAATACTTTTACTTTGCTACGCGGAATTTTTAACCGCCTGAGTTTTCAGTGATTGATGATTTCATTTTTGTATTTTTATAATAATATTGTCTTTTATATCTACTTTTTAATAATTTTTTTTTCGAGACTGTAGATTCGACGTAAATATTTGAGAATTTTTTGTTTTGAGGTCGTCATGACTCACCGGCACATCGTTTGATTGTAAAAGCGACGTGTGTGCGTTCGATTTCAACTCAGCGAAAGGGAACCAGATAAAATAAGACGTTCACTTCCCTCATTCAACACGTGATGTTTAAGTGGAAAGTGAAGATTGGAGTGTCTTAACACTAAGTTTCCTCTGCCTAATCCGCCATATCCGTCAAGCTAAAAAAGACTTTCTATATGTCCGGGTGGAAAGAGATAACAAACAAAAATGCCAGTTAGGTTTTATTTACTTTAATATAGATATTTTAGGCAACCAACTATTTTGTTTAAATACTAAGCCATTTCAGGTAATTGAGGCCTAAATATAAAAGAAAAAGGGCCAAACAATCAATATTCACATTAAATACAGTAAAAACATCAACAAGACCATTATCAACGTATAATTTCCTTAATCACTAGCCATCAGGCCCCAATAATGACGTTTTTGTATAGAAACTTAAATAGTAAGGTTAAATACTATAGGTATATACTATATACAGGGGGTTAGTAAAAGGTTGAGTCGATATTATCACTCTTATCAGTTATCTGTTAGACGGCTACATTTATCTTAGTCCAGCTTTAAAACCATTTTACGGTGTTAGACATGCTTTTACGATGTTACCAAGCTTTCTACTTTAGGGATTATGTGTTTTTTTAATTTTATTTTTGTGGCTTATGTTATTTATGCAAAGTTTTTAAATGGCAAGATTTACATTTTTCGGATTCCCATTCAGAAGATTTAATTCTTTTTAGTCAAAGTGGGTTGTTGATTTAGACCCTATTTTTAAACCGTTCTCGATTCTGAATTCGATTTTGAGATGCTGTTACATATTTCATCATAGATTTTAATGTGTGAATGAAAAGGGCACTTCAAGATCGCTCTCAAAATCGATCTCAAAGTTGACAGCGGTTTTTAAATACGGGACTTAAATTCGGGGGGAAAATGGAGATCGTTATACTTTACACTGGATTCTCAATGACTGCTTTATGCAAGATATAAATTAAAAAAAGATAATTTCAACTAATTTATACAAAAGCAATTTTTCTTAAATGTATAAAATAGATAACAAAAAGAAATATTTGCTAAGAAAAATAAGATTTTGTAATAGAAAGAATTTGCTCACCCATCGCGATATATACCTTATTTTTATTCGTGATGTTTGTATTTTTCAGGTTACGAAGACGCCCACAATAGAAGATAATACCGATCAAAATGGAATTTCTAAAGAGTTTCGCTGATCGATGAGTGCAAGATGATCGGATATGTCAAAAAGTAATTCTTTCGAAGACAAATTAACGTCGTCAACATATTTTTTTAATAACAATAATAAACTAAAATGTAAATATTTAGGTTCTAGATTTTATTCTAGACTAGAAACAAGCCTTTTTTGACAAGCCTTTATTAAGTAGATTTGTAAGTATGTAATCAAATCTAAGAAACTGAATTGGACCCACTCGTAATATTTGTATCACATATATAACTAAAGTGAAAGTGAGAAATGTAATTTGCCATTCCTCCGAGCGGGTATCAAACCCACAACATTCGCGTGTCCAATCAAACACTGTCAACAAAACTAAAATTACTAAAACATTTTTTTTAATACTTGCTGATTATATTTAATTTATTTTATTCGCGATATATGTCTATTTGCACATGACAGTTTTAAAGTAAATGTTCAAATAATGTAGAAGCTTTTAATTGCGATGATTGTCGGTTCAAATTATAAATCGTTTTTAAAGTTGGTTCAAGTCAATTCAGATCATCAACATCATATCGCAGTGGGACAGCATCTGGCTGTAAGCACGTCGGTTGTGGGTTCAATTCCATTTAGGCGATTGATTATGTTCAATATAAATATGCGTCTTAACAGCAGATTTCTTCCGCCTAACCTGATATGCGAAAAATTGTGTTTTTCCAACTTTTTGCCAAAACAGCATTATTTATTTAAGCTATTGCTTTCTTCTACTAGTTGCTTTCTTTTATATTAAGTATAATTATAAAAGAAAGCAACTAGTAAATATATATAATTATAAGTAACTCAATTCTGCATTTTGATTTAGTCGAAACTGACGAAAAGATTTTAAGTTAAAATTTAGAAAGTAAGTAGAGAGTGTAGAGTAGCATTGAAAGAGGACTTCCACTTTGTGTCTTGGATTATACGCTTGAATGTAATAACTTAACCATTCACATTAATACGTTATATCTTTCAAAATAACCAATACATTTTTACATATTGCTAATTCAATTACGAGGCCAGTCGTGGCGCAGCGGCACGGAGTGTGACTGTAAAACTGACTGGTTGTGGGTTCGATCCCCACTCAAGGAGATGAAATATTTACTTAAATTTATATTTCCATTTCTTCGCCCTGGTGTCGAGGCTAAGCGCAGCGTTGAGTCCTGCCACTCAACACGCAATGCCTCCAGAATTCGGCAGAAAGTGGGGAACGGAGTGTATTAACACTAGGTTCCCTTTGCCTACCCTGCTGTGTGCGGAATACAGCGTGAAGCTGATTTATTTAAGTTCAATTATATAAATAATATAATAGAATAAATAGAAACCGGGCATTTACAGTCTGCAAGTGACAGCTTAGCTATTACTACAATATTAAATTAGGCGCGTAGTACAACACTATTACAGGACTAATTTAGTATTGTAGTAGTGCTGTAGAAGTTATAAGGTACGTATATAATGTCTTGGACGGCTACTATCGACCACTGCGCTGTGAATTTAACATGGGGAACAGGAGGTAAGGAATTGCAATTTTGGTTAAACAGAGTAGTTATAAATAAATAAATTATATGCAATTTATAATCAATCAGCTTCACGCTGTATCCCGCACACAGCAGGGTAGGCAGAGGGAACCTAATGTTAAGACACTCCGTCCCCACTTTCTGCCGAATTCTGGAAGCATTGCGTGTTGAGTGGCAGAGCTCAACGCCGCGCTTTTGCCCCGACACCAGTGTGAAGGGATGGAAATATAAATTCAAATAAATATTTCATCTCTTCGAGCGGGGATCGATCCCACAACCAGTCGGTTTTACAGTCACACATTGTGCCACTGCGCCACGAAAGAATTTATAAGTAATATATCTATTTCTTTTTGGGATGTATAACAGAAAGTGGAGGAGTGTGTGTGGATTCGATCGCTGCTAGTGTAAATGAATTGTGTTATTATTTTTTTAATTTGGTATATTAGAATGCGGCGCTGAGTTCCGTTACTCAACAAGCAATGTCTAAAAAATTGGTGAAAAGTGGAGGACAGAGCGTTTTTAGCGTATTCCAACTATATATTGGCTTTTTGGCCCCAGCTTTTTTACTGTCACATTTTCTAGGAAAGCTGTAACTTCCTCAGTAACTAACTGTAATAGTAAAAGACAGTAACAGAATATATCAAAGTGAAATAGCCCGAAAACTTTGGTTATTTCAAAGTTGACGATTAGGTATCTGTGTAAAGTTTAAATTAATTTTATGAAATGTCTACAGAAGCCTACAGTTTGGTGAGATTTAGGATTGGGCAAACATATAAAGGTTCAAGTGATAGGTAAGCGTCGCTTGTAATAGATCTTTACGACTTCATCTTCAGTAACAAATTGTGGTGGTATAGGGAGGATCACAAATCTTGTTGAGTAAAATAAAAAAAATGTATATATTCACGTTTTTTTTTGTATAACAGGTTAGCTTCACGCTGTATCCCGCACACTGCAGGTTAGGCAGAGGGAACCTAGTGTTAAGACACTCCGTTCCCCACTTTCTGCCGAATTCTGGAGGCATTGCGTGTTGAGTGGCAGAACTAAACGCCGCGCTTGTCGTCGACACCAGAGCGAAGAAATGGAAATATAAATTTAAGTAAATATTTCATCTCCTCGAGTGGGGATCGAACCCACAACCAGTCGGTTTTACAGTCACACTTTGTGCCCCTGCGACACGACTGGCCTCGTATAACAGGTTAGGCAGAGGGAAATTTGTTTTCAGACACTCGGTTTCACGCTTTTTGAAAAATCGCGCATTGTTATTAGTGGTATTGGCGGAAGTTAACGCCGTGGCTTTTATACCAACGCAGAGAATATGCAGAGAAGAGAAGATGCAGAGAAACGATGGCGCTGAAATAAGTAAAATTATTGTGTTTAAAATGTTCTTACTTTAGTGAGCGCGGAGTTTTACTATTAAATATGATAAAAATATAACTTATATTTCTGTATTTAAATGGAGTTTTGACAACTAAAAGACTTCAGTAATTTTAACGTCAGGAAAGCAGGCCACTGTATGCCGATCAATATTTGTAAAAATTGTCTGAATTATATTAAAAACTAAAACAGCGTTTAACTAATTGTTTTTTTAGCTTTACGCTATATCCTGTGTATTGCAGGGTCGGTAAAAGGAATCTGAGAACCTAGTGTTAACACACTCCGTTCCCTTTAAGATACCACCAGACATGTTGAGTGGCGAAACTCAACGCCGCGCTTTGCTTTGTTACAAAAAAAAGTTAAAAAATCCTCGTTAAAAATATTCCCATCATTCCATTCCGAAATATAATTTTTATAGAGAAGTATTACGGTTATCCTTTATCTTTTTTATTTCAATATGTGATATAGGAATCAAAATAGTCTTCGCCACTCTATTGAATTTATAACTATTAAATTAAAATTTATTTAAAAAAATTAAATGGTAAATATAAAAACATTTCACCATGCCTGCCACCATCCCATCACCATCAACATCACTATCACCAGAAACATCATCATCGTCACCATTAGCCTATCCTCGTCCACTGAGCTTGGACATAGGCTCCAGCCTCTAAGAATCCTACCATCTCCAGCCACTTTGCATAAGTCATGTATTTATATTGTTGTAAAATATTATAACAACACTTATTATTTAAATTTTAATGAAATAAATATAAAATAGATAAAATAGATAAAATAGATTTAAAGATTTAAATAGGAAAAGATATGTTCTTTTTCTATTTAAATCGTTAAATCTATTTTACGACGATTTGTGATTTATAGAGTTCAGTATAATAGCAATAAGCGCCAATCTCTCAATAGTCTTTGTTAGCGACGACGCTATATCGTCGATATTGAAACGTCTATTGTACGAGTACCTATAGTACAGGTTTACATTAATTTATGATGAGTTTCATTGTTACGTTAAAACAACGTAGGCACAAGAAAACTGCTTTTGGTATAATAATAATATGCAAATAATACATTATATTTTAGGTTTATAAATTATAAAAATATTTTACTTTAATTTTTCCCGGCGTTGAGTTCCGCTACTCAACACGCAATGCCACGAAAACGTTGGGTGGTGTGGTCAGCGAAGTGCCTTAGCGCGAAGGTTCCGCGAAGGTCTTCCACGCCATGGGGAAAAGCGTGAACCTGTTTATTTATCATTTTGTCGACATTGTCTTGATCAAAAGCGTATGTTCCACCTAGCGAGACATAAAGCGGCGTTGAGTTCCGCAATATGCAAAGTCACCACAAATACATTACAGTGAGTAACAAGCGGAAAGCCGATTGTTTCAATACTAAATTGTCATAACTGCCCTGCAATATGCGGAATTTTAAAACTTCATAAAAAAACTTTTAAATATGAAACGTAAAATTTCACGAACAAGCTGTCAAATACAGTATACAAGCTGTATTGTTTCCAACATGTCGATTGACGTGGATGCGATATTCTCGTGTCATTTCATATTTCGAAACATTTCTTTTTGACAGGTTCATTTCCTTAAAATAGCTTTCTATTTTAAAGAAATGAACCTTTAAATATAAACTTGTTTTTAGCTTCACACTGCATTCCGTACATAGGAGGGTAGATAGAGAGATTTTTTTTTTATTGGAGATAGGCAAACATTTGTTCGCTATCTCACCTGGTGGTAAGTAACGATGCGAACGATGGTGGATGCTTACCATCTAGGTAAGCATCCAGGTGCCAATTCATTCTTGCCTTAAAAAAGCCCAAGTTATATTTAGCGGGGAAAATTTCGGCAGGCAGGGAGTTCCACTCTTTAGTTGTTCGCATTAAGAAAGTGGAGGTGAAGCGCTGCGTACGAAAAGGAGGTATGTCGACGACATATTAATGAAATCCCAGCCTACCTCTTTTTCTTGCCCCGCAGATAAAAAGGAGAAGAGGGTACTAGGTCATGCAGCGTTGAAGAACCTATCCCAGAGCGCACTTAGGCAGTATTTATTGCCTAACCTTAAAGAGGACACCTAGTTGTTTAACTGCAGTTGTAGTCAATAACTCGATATAACGTCTAAAGTTCAAATCTGACGTAAGGTTCATGCCAAGAAGCTAAAGATGGTCAGCTATCGGCACGGGTACATCTCGGAAACTCGGATCAAGACCGAAGGGGCTCCATATTGCAGGGAATAAATACGCCTGAGTTTTGGTAGCGTTAAAAATGACAGGATTGGCATCGCCCCATTCAAAGACGCCCTGAAGTGCCAGGTTCAGACGATCTATCATAGACTTTCGACAAGACTTAATTTCGTCTTTGGATTGGATAGATATCTGTCAACAACGGTGCTTTCATCAGCGTACCCAACGATACCGGGTGTTAACATATCGTTGATGTGCAGCAGGAGTCTGTTAATCATATACGTGGCCATCTAGGACCACTTCTGTCGATCGCTCACTCAAGAATTCTGATATCCATTTGCAAAGGTCAGCCGGTAGTCCGTTTGCGGAAAGCTTACTTTGCTTGCCAGATCCTGTCAAAAGCTCTGGAGATATCGAGAGACACGGCAAGGGCCTCACCATATCTCTGGATAGCTGTGCTCCATATGTGAGCCTGTGAGTTCTACACAAGGAGATCTCCTGTCAACCGTCCTTTATAGAATCTGTACTGGCTATCGCTTAGGAGATCATTATCCTCCAGATATGCTACAAGTCTATTATTCAGTACACGCTCCATAGTCTTGCAAGCAGGATCTGCCCGACTGCCCTTTTTGGGCACAGGTTGTACATTTGCTAGCTTCCACGATTTAGGAAATATATTCATATTACAATATATTACAATATATTCATATATAATATCGTGATGTACAATATATTCATATTAATTGATGTACATTTATGAAGCGGCACTAAAACAAAACCATTTGCCATTTTTCTTTGCTTGAAAAATAAATTTTCTATTTAGATATAGGTATATCTTTTTTATCATATTCAATCCACAATAGTTTAAATAAACTGCCTTAATTTCCTTTTGACGTACTGTACCAAAAAAAAATGTATATTACTCAAAACCTTTCTTGACTTACGTACGTATCACTAATAAAGTATGAGTGACAGTTTAATAACATTAATTAATGTATTGATTGCTCCTACCTCTTATTTTAGTAGTAGCGTAGTGGGTACTTTAAGAAACCGGCCAAGTGAGAGTCGGATTTTCGCACGAAGGTTTCCGTATTAATATTTATAAAAAATCAGGTTTGTTGTATTGGAGCCCCATTGAATTTTTATTTTATTTGTTTTTTAGTTCTTGTAGTTCTAGCTCTAGATGCAACAGAAAAATATCATCTGTGAAAGTTTCAAAGGTTGAACTGTCACGGTAATAATTACGAAAAATTCTATCTATATCATGAGTTATGAGAACAGTAAGGGAGCTTATTAAGCAGAACTAACGAAAATATTGATAGTTTTGTACATACTTGCTATTTAAAACGCATTATTTGTTAGAATTCCGTATCTTAAAAGAAAAAAATACGACACTCCTCTAGAATCACTTTAATAACCGTCTGTTTGTCTGTCTTTCCGTCTCTCAAGACCATTTATGTCGATCAAGATAAATGGTCTTGACAGAATAGTGTGGAATTGTGAAGCTGAGGAGGATAGGATTTATTATTATTATTTATTGTAAAAACATTTTTATACGTTTTCTAAACAGTATTTTGGTTTCATATGTGTGGAATAACACTTTAAAATTGTTAAAAATGTTTAATGAATAGCATTCTCTCTTGCCAAATGATAATTCTTAGTAACTATCTTTGAGTAGCGGAAATTTGTAAAAATCTCCCTAAAGAGTGCTTAAACGGTTTTCAAGAGGCGCGGGTTCAAATTCCGCTACGTTCAAATTTTTATACGTATTCTAATAAAAAAAACATTTACACACTCAATCCGTATTCTCTTTTCACGATGTTAATAATAAACCATCTTTTCGTATTATATATATTAATTACATTATTGTTAATTAGAATTGATGCCTATTACAAGAAAATGTTATTTTACTTAGAACTAAGGTGTTAAATATTAGTTTCTTACTTTATTTTATAAAGAAATGTGTTAAAACACACACGTTCACATATTAAAATCCAGGCACATTAAAAGGCCAGTATGAAATTATAGGAAATTAAATTATAATTTATGCAAAAAGGAGAATGCAACATTCTGTATAATAGGAATACGTGGAATAGAAATAATGTATTTATCTCAACATACTCCTTTGTCCGTTATAATTCGTTTTGCAATTTTATATGAAGGAGCCATTGTGGTGTAGATGTTAAATAATTCACTTTATTGAAGTTGTCGGTTCAAATTTCGATCAAGTGAATGTTTAGTTTTATATATATTTATGTTTATACTATAAATGTATGTTTATAAATCAAATAAATCAGCTTCACTCTGTATCCCGCACATAGCAGGATAGGCAGAGGTACCCATCTAGTGTCAAAACACTCCGTACCCCTCTTTCCGCCGAATTCCGGAGGCATTACGTGTTAAATGGCGAAACTCAACGAGGCGTTCTGCCTGAGATAAACATAGTGTGTAATTTCTAGAATAGGCATATTTTCATTCTATTATTATATTCCCTTTGCTTAATCGAACGTAAAAAATACAATCAGCCACATCCTTCTTCATGTATAAGACTTTTAAATGGTAAATAATATTTTTTTGTAATAGATTCGCACTGTTTCCCGCACATATGAGGGTAGCATAACACACGAAGCATTGCGTGGTGAATGGCGGAGCTCAACGCCGCTCTTCGCCTCATAACCAGAGCGACCGGAACCGGAACCGGAATCGAACCCACAACCGTTGCATTTACACCGGCACCCTTGTGATGTTGCGCTATAACGGCCTCGTCGTAATTGCATAAGTTACCAAAAAAATTAACTGAATTTACTAAAGTCCACTTTTACAAACTTGTTTCATAGTCAATATGCTCGAAGCTATAAATTATTGGTTTAAAGTAGGGTTGTTTACTGGTAACCTCCGAAAAGTTCCACTACTGAGGCCCTGGCTTTTATTACCTGGGCTACCCACAAGTGTTATTTTCAACTTTCGTGATAAGTCAGTTATTTCGAGTGGAGTCAATTTAATTTCTTAGATTTTATTTAGTTTTTAGGCACGGTGTGTCTTGACACTACGCTCCTAGTGTCAAGACACTCCGTGGACCCAATAATATAAGTTTTTGCAGCTCAAAATAAGGGAAACAATATTAAAATGAACTAGGCTAATAAATTTCAAAGCCTGAACCCGCCACATTTGCTTGGTAAACCGGAAGTGACATCAAAGTCGATGACAGCATTCTAGCGGAATTCACAAATTAAATTAACCTTTACATAATACCAGCTCATAAATAAATAATTTATTTCCATCATTAAAATTATGCAGTAAATTAAGAATTTATTTGAGTATGGCTTTTAAATATTCATTGTATTTTAAATATATCGTGAAGTTAATATGAGTTCAAGTGGTTGTAGATTCCATGCCCGTGCTTCTTCTTCAGCTTCACGCTGTATTCCGTTTGTAGCACGTTAGACAGCAGCATTCTAGTGTTAAGACACTCCGCTCCCCACCTTCGAAGGCTTCTTCTTGAGAAAGCTTGCTAATTAATTAATAGTAAGTATAAGTAATAAAACTTTTCAAATTTAATGACATAAAAGAAACAAAAAAGTATTATACAATTTTCTTTTTCGTTTCAATGTCAAGGTAATCTTCGTTTGTGCCCGTGTAACAAAATAATCAGATGGACACTTATTTCGTTTTATATTTTCATTAAGTACTTTACATTCTTTCATAAAGGAAAACATAAAAATATGTATATAATTATATATTTATTTTATATATTTGAGGCCAGTCGTGGCGCAGGGGTACAAACGTGAGATTGCAAGCGCCACAGGTTGTGGGTTCGATTCCCACTCGGGAAAATTAAATATTAAATATTTTCATTTCCTCGCTCTGGTAATGAGGCAAAGAGTGGCGTTGAGTTCCGCCATTTAACATGCAATGCCTCCTGAAAACGGAAGTGTCTTAATGGGAACGGAGGGTCTTAACAGCAGATTTCCAGGTTCCTTCTGCCTACACTGCTATGTGCGGGATATAGCTTATATTATATAGAGGGATTCGAACCTGCGCCTCTTGGATGTTAAAATATAACAATTATTTTAAAACACATTAATACGATAATCACGATACGATAACATTTCAGTAAGCCGATTTGCGAATATACAAATGAATACCAGCGGGATTTTACTGCAAGCTTATGTATGCTTCCCAACTATTTTATGAATCTTAATTTTTTTGCTATAAAATTGAAAAATGTCGGTTTTATACGAAATATGTTTTCGTTTTTATTCCATTTCGTGTGTGAAAATATTATTTTTAGGGTTCCGTACCTAAATCGTAAGAGAATATAGTAAGAGAGAAGTTATCTTGAGATCGCGTGGACATTTTAATCTCAAATTATTATCGACTATTCAGATCTACCTATCTATCTACAGGATACTTCCCGTGGACCTATAATTATGAAATATGGCAAGAAGTGAGAATCTGCAGTTTAACCCCAAAAAGTGAAAATTTGTAAAAAAAATCATTACAAACTTAAAATTGTACCTCATTTCATACAAAATAAGTGCATGTCAATTTAAGTTTTATAACTTTTAAAAATTGTTGTTAACTTGAAATACAATTCTGAAATTGGTACGGAACCCCGGTCTGTGAGTCCGACTCGCATTTCACTAGTTTTTTTTTGTCTTTCGGCTATAACAATAAATGGAAACAGTGATCTCCAAACTGCGTCTTTTAGCATGTAATATTTTCACGTGAGAATTTTTGACAAACAATAGTGAAAACAATTTTCTAAATCATTTTTTGTTACAATACTAGAATTCCAATTTTCTTTGACATTTTTTATATTAATAATTTATCTATATAAAAAATATTGTGATAGAAATGATGGCTCATTGAATTTCAATCTGGTTCCCCTGGTGGAAATTCATGGTGGAGTAGAGAGAGAGAGAATTCATTTTCATCTCATTCTTCTCTTTAGCTTCACGATGTATTCCGCACATAGTATGGCCAAAGAACTTAGTGTTAAGACACTCCGTTCCCCACTTTCCGCCGAATTCTTGAGGCATTGCGTGTTGAGCGGCGGAACTCAACGCTGCGCTTGACCTCGTGACCAGAGCAAAGTAAACGAAAATATTATATAAAATGTATCATTCACCCGAGTATGAATCGAACAAACAACCGTGGCGTTTAGTCACATGCCTATGCCCCTGCGCCACGACGTCCAGTAGCTTATGTTGTTGCTTTAAAATTCGCTCCATTTATTTCTTAGTTTAATGCTTGTCGGAAGGTAGAACTCGACGTCACGTTTACTTTTATCAGAGTATGGAGATGATTGATTTGATTTGATCCCTCCTAGGAGTAATCGCACACCCACAACTACTGCGACACGTAGGCGTCCTTTATTATACGCCTTCCTCTATTATACTATTATCTTATAAATATTAAAAATAAATTTTCCTCTAACTGGTATGAAAAGTCACAATTACTGTGTGCAATCAAATGCATCAATGATGGCAACATAATCGAATTATGAATCTTATCTAAAGGTCAAAAGGAATATTTATATATGTATAAAATAAGAAATAAATTATTGATTTATTTTTAAACAACAACATGTATTAAAGTGAAAATATTTATGTCAAACTTTGAACATTTGTTATAAAACACGTATTCTTATTAATTACAATAATATATGGAACGACTATGTTGCTTATTAGCCGCGTCCGCTCGTGACATTGTCTGCGTTAGGTATAAATCAATTTTTTACCATATTATATCATACATCTATAATATTAATGTCTCTAATATACCTCTAAGAGGTATGTCTTATACAACCCTTCCTCCAGAACCATTCTATCAATTAGTGAAAACCCCATTAAAATCCGTCGCGTAGTTGGATTTATCGATGGTAAACGACGTTGTTTTATATTGGGTAAATAGCGGACCCGCGCGGACTTTATATTTATTACTTTTATATTTTTTTTATATATTTATGAAATTATTTTCAATTTTCAATAGTATTAGGAAGATAATATAAAATGCAATAATTAAAATAACCTAAAAAATAAATAATAAGTAGACATAAATAAGGGGAATAAATTAAAAATTCTTAATATTAGAAAAAAATACCTGAATAATTGAAATGAATAAACAAAATATGTAAAAATAATTAAGGGAAATTATTTTTATAATATTACAAAAAAACACCTAACTATTTAAAATGAACAAAAAATAATAAGTAAATGTGAAGAAAGGAAATTATTTATATTGAAATAAATAGTAAGTACTGTAAAAAGAACTAAACGAAACGAACCCAGCTGTTTCTACCATCAACCTAAAATAAATATATTTAAAAGTATCAAAATTAAAAGAAAGTAACACGAAATATAATATCAGAATAATACAAAACAAAATACTTAACCTAATCAAGAAATTTTAATACATGGGATACAGCGTGAAACTAAAAAAAAAGAACTTACCTTAAGCAAGTGGTATAACAGCTTCCTACAACCTACCTTGCCATCGCTCTTCCTGTACGCGTCGTGGACCCGCCACATGAGACCATGACCAGCGCAGCTGCTCTCCTTGCCCACTTCGAAAAATTCCAAAATAGGATTGTTCTCCAACGTCGGAGGATGACTGTTCACTGCTATCTTCATCTTGGATATGATGGCTGCCATTTCGGGTAAAACCCGGTTACTTTGCTGAGATGGCTCCAGCTTGGGCTCGCGGTCGCCTGGAATTAAAAATAATAATTAATAAACGCTTTTCACTGTAGCAGGGTAGCTATGTGTTCTTAGCACTATAGGATATAAGTAATAGGCGTTTTTTTTCATGAAAAAGACATGGCTTATGGAAAACTCACTACGACTCACGATCCTATACAATACCAGACCAGATACAGATGCTTTAAGGTGTAGACAGACGTCAAAGAGAAACAAAGTTAAAATAACAAGAATAATCATAAAATACTATGGATAAGTAAATCGCTATGTAAGAATATACAAATACTATTTGAAAATATCCCCATATATCACGTTTTATAAAGCCAACACATTAATTCATATTCAACAAGAAGTTCGTGTTTCTTTAAGCGTGCATCATTTCCGAATGGTAATATTCGCTATTACAAATATATTTCAGCAAGTATAAATGATAGCATTGAAAAGCTTCCTGGTGGTGGACAAAGGTTTTATTTTGTCATATCAAAATTAATTAATTTTAATATTTTTCAATACACTATATGAACATGAAAATTAATGGCTGATGTCAATTTATTTCGTAATTTTATGTAGAAAAAGTTTATAATTTAACAATCAAATATATAATTACTAAGATAAAACAAGGAAAGATCATAAAATTTACAGTTAATTAGAAGAGGAAGTTTTTATTTGGTTGAACGTGCTAATCTCGGGAACTAATATCTGGTTCAAATTTTAAAATTCTTCTTCGTGTTGGAAATTTTACTTATTGTGAAAGGAAGGAAGCGAGCGTTATGTTAATTATTTCAATGCGGCCTAGAGGCAGTCTGGCGTCCAGAATGTGTCACGTGTCCGTATAAAACTCTTTGTTATTTCCATTTTACCACGCGGTCGAAACTTTTTTGTAGTGCTTCCTTTGAGCTTGTCAAAATATGATGGTTCTGAAAATTTCAAATCGATATTTCAAGTTCAAGGCCGTACCCGTGAATATTTTTTTAAAGGTTATTCGTTTTATTATGTTTTTAATCCTGTATAATATATTTTCAACACGTAGTTAAGAATCTACATTTTTCTCTTTTAAAAAGAGAAAAATGGAGTCAAATGTGGCTTGATTCCTTAGACTTAATCGTTCAAAATTTTATACGGTTTCTAAAATAAATTTCCACCCTTAATAATGCAATAGTACTTTAAAAATATAAAAAGGGGATTAATATTGCCATTTTTGTGGTTAAATACGAAAGTCCACTAAATAATTTCAAGAACGCAAATAAAAATAATCGTTGTTTACTAAAACACTAAGTTTACTTGGAACTGCAATACATAAAGCATTTGAAGTCACTTAAATGAGTTGAAGAAACTGAGTTTTTCTCAGAAGCGAAACGGAATTCAATGTGAAGGTCGCCGTCGGGTTGTATATTACCTAGAAATTTTTCATTAAACTTACACAGATAAGTTGAAATAAATCTAATTTTGCTGTCGTAATGCGAAACGGCAAAGTAATTTTGATAAGCTAATAAATAAGCGAGAAATGGGAATTTGCGACACTCATTTTACAAGAGTTTTATGCTATAGTAAATTTTTTCTCTCTCTTCTCCGCTTAAACCTAGTGAATGTCTACAAATAGATGGTGAATGTTTAAATTTTACGCATTTTAATATATTGTAAAAGCTAGAAATCATATTAAATTATTTGTTTTTTTTAATCATAATTTTAGATAAAGGAAAAGATCTTATTAATCGATATAAAAGCACTGAAGTCTTATTAGACTTATTAATATAAATATTTTTATACTATGACACATTGTTGACATTTAGGATTTTGAAACAATCTATACCAATATTATAAACGTGAACAGTTTGTCTGTTTAATGAATGTTATCTCAGGAAGTATTGGTATGAATTATCTATTTTTAGTCATACAGTCCATTTAACAAAGAAATAGCTAAATTACATAACGTAGATCGTTTCGATGTAGCAGACTAATCTGTGGTCAGTTACTACGGGTAGGTACTCTTATCATATACAACTTTTAGTTGATCATAGGGATAAAGCAGACAGCAGTTTGGATTAAAAAAACCTCTAAAATGTAGTTACCTAGGATTTGAATTGTTAACAACGTATAAGAAATCATATATAGATTATTTTTCTGAGTATGATATAGAATGAATAAAAACAGAAAATATTCAATATTTTTTTATATTTTACATTTTTTAAAGTGTGATCCCACACTTAACCCAACGTATAAAAAATTGAATGTAGCGGGACTCGAACCCGCGCCTCCTGGAAAGCGACCAGAAAATATTCACTTTGACACAATGCAAGTCCATTAAGTAGAACATAATTATAAACTATTACATAACTTTTACCGAAGTATGTCACAAAATCACTTTCGATAATTAACCTAAATTGTATAGTCTATACAAAACGAAGGAAAGTAGTTTAATCAGAACTTTGTTGCGTAAAACTTTAATTTTATATTAATACTGTCTTTGAAACACATACGCCAGTAGTGGCGCAGTGGCACGAGGTGTGACTGTAAAACCGACTGGTTGTAGGTTCGATCCCCACTCGAGGGGAAATATTTACATGAAATATTTATTTAAATTTATATTTCCATTTCTTCACTCTGGTGTCGAGGTTAAGTTCGGCGTTGAGTTCTGCCACTCAACACGCAATGCCTTCAGAAAGTGGGGAACGGAGTGTCTTAACATTAGGTTCCCTCTGCCTACCCTGTTGTGTGCGGAATACAGCGTGAAGCTGATTTTAATTTGAAACACATACGTTTGTTAAAAAAAAAGCTCCACGCTTTATCCCGCATCTAGCAGGATAGACAGCAAAGCTAGTATTGAGACACTCAGTTCCCCACTTTCCAATTTTCGGAACATTGCGTTGTCTTAAGTATGTAAAAAAATATACTCTCCCGAATTGGAATCGAATCCATAACCATCGCGTTTACAAAAAAAATATTATAATTTTAACTTAAATTTATAAAGAATATTAGGCTGAAAATATTACATCCAAAGGATCACTTTTAAATCTTAATATTACATTCCCCCATTTTCAATAGATTAAGTGTTGTAAGCGGAACATAACGCCGCTATCTTTTGTACTACAAACGACAAATATTTAAATCAAATCTATAAATTAAATTCAAATTTGTAAAATAAATTTAAAATTACAAATAAAATTTAAATTTGTAAAATAAATTTCAAATTACAAATAAAATTCAAATTTGTAAAATAAATTTCAAATTATAAATACAATTCAAATTTCTAAATTAAATTCTAATTAAATTATTATAATAAATAAAATTCAAATTAACATACAAGTAAAATAAGTATTCTTAACTACAGTGGCGTAACTGGGGGGGTGCGAGCGGTGCGGTCGCACCGGGCATCAAATGGAAAGGGGCATCAAAGTCTACGATCAATTCTTCTAATTTTTTTTCAATCAAGAATCAAGGAATGTACAAGAAAAATAAGAGAATGAAAATGAAAAATACAATCTTGCTATCATGTCAATTGAACATGAACTAGTCGATACTATTGATTTTGAAAATGTGATTAATGACTTTGCTAGTCAAAAAGCGCGTAATCTCCGTTTTAAATTTTGGCAATATTTTTTACCAAAATCTAATGTTATAACTTATAACTTAACTTAGCTTCACGCTTTATCCCTAGCGAGGTAGTCAGAGAGAACGGAGCGCCAAACGCTATGGTCTCTACATACCTCTTTCGCCTTGTCCACTGTTATCAACCTCTTCATACATGCCCTCCGGGGAGTCCTCATGCTTTTTATATGACTTTCCTCCAGTATCTTTGATACTGTGTTTTCAAAGGTCAACCGAGGTCTCCCCCTATCTCTCTTACCGCTCACTTGTCCATCATAAATATTTTTTGCTATTCTTTCATCACTCATTCGTTCGACGTGCCCAAACCAGCTGAGCGTGTTCTTCTTCATTCTCACCGTGACATCCTCGCTAATACCTGTCATTCTGTGTATCACTTCATTACGGATTCAATCAGCTAAGCTGACTCCGCATATCCTACGAAGAGATCGCATCTCCACGGCATTCATCTTTCTTTCATTCTTCTTCTGTAATACCCACGTTTTGCTGCCGTTTAACAGCGTCGGTACCAATACTGCATTGTGTACGGCCAAACGCGCAGCTGTGCTGACGTTTCGCCGTCACATCAATGCAGCTAAGGCTCCGTTAACCCTGTTACCGGCAGCAATACGCCTTTCCACATCCATCTCGTATTTTCCATCTCTACTGAACAATCTTCCCAAATATACCACTTCATTCACTTATTCTAATATTTTACCATTTACACTGATTTTGCGTCCGTTCTTCATTTCTTTCAAAAACCTGACCTTCAGATGAATTTCAGAACCTTTGTCTTATTCGCATGGAGGCTTAGACCATTATTTTCACACCCTTCGTTCAGAGTGGTGACCAATGCCTGCAACTCGCATTCTGATGATGCAATAAGCTCTGCATCATCTGCATACAGCAGGCAATTCACATTCAGGTGGTCACCTTTCACTTCAGGCCAACTTTCACTAACATATTACTTTGTTTCACTCCATGGAGACAGCTATCCAAATACAAATTGAACAACCAAGCTGACATATTTTTTTTCGTGAGGAAATCCTGTTAGGGATACCGGCCCGAGTGGGGACTCGAGCGGGTTATGTGGGACTTGCGGACTGGCAGATGTAGGCCGTCCGAATACCCACTAAAATCACACGGTGCTCGTCCTCGACCGCCACTGGCCGCGAGACACGGGGACGTTGTAATACGGGCGGGAGCCTGCAAGGCACGTCGCGGAATCAAAGGTGTGTGGTCACCCTCGACGGCCTGCTCGGAGTAGCGCGCGGGAGCAACCTGCGCGTGACTACTGGGGCCAGGTTAGTAGGCGGCCAGCTTCTCCAAGCTGACCTCTCTCTGGCTCATTAGGACGGAAGGCGGCGATCGTGTGCCGCCCTCCGGAACCAAGCTGACATGGCACAACCTTGTTTAACACCCGATTGGATGTCAAACCAGGGCGACACGCCAGCTCCTACTCGCACGCAGGCTGAGTGATCTCTGTAAAGAGACTTTACGGCCCGCAGCAAGGGTCCGCTCACATTGTACCGGGGTAGTATCTCCCATAATTTCGCTCTTACAACTCTGTCAAACGCCTTTTCCAAGTCTACAAAAGCACAGAAAACTTTTTGGTTACCGGCCATTCTCTCTCTTTCATTCTCTGCCTTTTCACGCTTCATCTTCATCAGTACTTTCGTTTTCTGATTTTGTAGCTTATACTGTTTCTTTTTAATTTCTCTCATACTTTTATCCTTAGCTGAGGCTTTATAATCCTGCCATGCTTTCTTTTTTCTTTCTATAGCAGTTTCCACTTCATCGTCCCACCATTCGTTGCGGTTTTTGGTAAAGCCTTTCTTCTTTTCCCTTTACCACATACCTCTATTGCTGCTTCTTTCATGGAATCCCTAAGGTTCTACCAGCATACTCCAATACTTTCATTTCCAGATTCGCTGCTGTCTAGCTTCTTGGAAACTCTTTCTTGATATTCCTCTCTAATCGGTGGATCTTGAAGCTTCTAGTTTCTTATGCGATAATTCGACTCCAAGTTTGGACACCTTGTGTAGTTGCGCCAACCTGCAAACAGACCCCTTATTCTAGCAACGACTAGATAATGGTCTGTTCCCAGCTCAGAACCACTAAACAC
>JAATLQ010036799.1:74941-99378 GCA_013421005.1 Heliconius erato x Heliconius himera | reverse complement strand
ATGATGGAAAAGTGAGCGGTAAGAGAGGTAGGGGGAGACCTCGGTTGACCTTCGAAAACACAGTATCAAAGATACTGGAGGAAGGTCACGTAAAAAGCATGAGGACCCCCCGAAGGGCATGTATGAAGAGGTTGATGACAGTGGACGAGGCGAAAGAGGTATGTAGAGACCGTAGCGTTTGGCGCTCCGTTCTCTCTGACTACCCCGCAAGGGATAAAGCGTGAAGCTAAGGTAAGGTAGTATATTGAGTGGCGGAACTCAGCGTTGCGGTTTGTCTTATTACCAAAGGGAGGAAATAAAATAATTCTTCGTCCCGAATGAGCATTAAACCCTTAACTGTCGCGCTTACAGTCAGATGCTATACCTGTATCACAATGGTCTCCATCGTAGTTTTAAACATAAACATTTGTTTCACTGGAGATTTTAGTACACATTCATATACTTACAACGTTCGTTGTCATTAAACATACTTATATGATGATGCTATCGTTCAGAGTCAGAAAGTTAGACTGATGGTTTTGAGTTTAACACCCACTTTAGGGAATTAATTGTATTGGATGGATGGTCCAAGCGCGATATTGAGTTTCTTTATAGATTAGCATAGAGATAAGAGAGAGTAAAATGTGGAGCCAGTCTAAGATGTGTACATCAAAAAAAAAGAGAAAGCAAATATGGCTACCACCTATCTGTCTCTATTTTTTTATTAAGAGAAAAGAAAGACAACTACGTAGAGCAGCATTTTTACAAGAATAAGTATTTTTACAAGGATAAGTTTGGTACTCTCATCTTACTTCTTTTATTATTTAGTGGACGCTTTCACTCACAGGTCTGCCTATACCCCTACTCTATGTAGACGAGATTGCAGATCACGCAGTGTACCCTTTTGGGGTAAAGCGAAACGAGGCTGGCTATAAAAAAAATATTTTTCACTTTTTTTTAGTTTTGAATTCAGTTCCGACTCTAAAAGGCTATGCCACATTTCATGTTAATTGAATATATAATTTTAGTGATTTTTACTAGCTGCCATCATGTCTATTGACTACATAGATCGTTAGGCTAAGAGAGTCGCAAGTTAAAATCTGTCACGTCGCAATTTCAATATACAAATTAACACATTGTTTTACAAAATAAACAATCCTAATATCATTATAGCGTTTGCGACGTCACTTGTTTTGTTTGTATAAACACTTCGTTGTTAGTAACTTGGAAATTAACAACACCCTGTTAACTGAGGAGAGATTGATCCGCTTTAAGTCAGTTATAAGAATCAATATTATTTATGAATATAAAATTTATATATCTACAAAGTTTCGTGTTAGTTCAAATTTGAGGCGTTGCCTTTTGGCGTAACTCAACGCCGGGTAATTAACATTTCTGAGAGTTGTTTTAATCCTTTAGCACTCAGTTACGTTCAGCTATATCACAGGATTAACATTTTGATGGAAAATTTTATTGACATTAATCTACAGACAGAAACTGGAGCGTAAAGTGCGTCACTGTGGAGATAATACTTGGAAAATTGAATGCCTTTAATAGATATATTTTCTATGTTCAAATTATCGAGTCAATTAACATTGAAGTTTATTAGAAAGATGGTGGTTTTATAAGATAATTTGAAGATGATAGATTTCATGTGAGATATTTTTTTCTATTTACAGAGAACGAAGTTCTATCTGAATAAAAGCTTGCTCACTTTTATAATATTGATCTTAGCAGAGACATGAAAAGATAATAAATTAAAAAAAACTATGTCTAATATATGGTCACCTACGAGTATATAATATGTCAATATTTGTTTATCTAGAAATGCATGGACGATGATGGACCCATATCTCAAAAACTCTTCATCTGTTATTCTTGTTCCCTTATGAAAAATACGCTTATCAATCAACAAGGATTATCTCAATATCACTTTTAGTTACCGAGCAATTTGTTGATAAACATATAAACATATGTACATAGGGTCCAATTTAAAAACAGTAAGTAACTAATTATTATACTTTTAGTTAAATTAATAAAAGGCCGTTTTGGGCCTCCACGAGGTCAGAGGCCCTGAACTTAAGCCTCTAGTGTCCTTATGGTACCGCCCTGAGCGAGTGCCGAACTCCCAACTATCACACATACAGTCCGAAACTGTTACTCGCTTCATAACTAATTTATAACTAACTTTAACTTTTTTTGTATTAAGTTACAAAATTGAAATCCAATAAAAATAAAATACAATATAATCGGACGATCGATACATAGTACGTACTTCATAATTGTTCAAAACAGATTTAAAAAACAACGTGAACTGCATGACTGCATGAATTGAATTATTTATTCATCCTGTTAGATGCACGATAAAGTGAAGCTAAGAAAAATATAATACTTAATAACATCTTATTTTTACTTGGATGGAGCTAGTTACTTTTCAGGACTCCGTACCCAAAGAGTAAAAAGATGAACAGTTGAAATTTTTACAAATTATGTATTTCTGTTCCCCATTAGCAACAAATACTAAAAAACAGAGTAAAATAAACATTTGTGAGGGCTTTCATACAACAAACGCGATTTTTTGCTCATTTTTATAGATAATGCTACGGACCCCTTCGTGTGTGATTCCTACTTTGGCCGGTTTCTTCAAATTACACATACATAACCCACTTCACCGCTATCGTCTGTTAAAATATATAATTTTCAAGGTCTCTGCACATATAGCGTTTACTGTTCAGGTCTATCTACTAAATTATTATCATAAATTAAATTTATATTACATTGGCTGCATTCCAATTTGTTTATTGGTCTTGCAGCAGATAAAAAAATAATATATGGTTTAGTACACATTCTTTTTTTAATTTTTTATTGTTTTTTTTTTATTAACTTCACGCTACACACATAGCACGGAATTCGAGAACCTGATATTAAGATTACTGGTACTGGCACTGGTCGCGATTACGCACTCGGGATACTCCGCTGAAATGGAAATAACTAAGAGTGACACGTATGTCATACACGTATCTTTTTAAAAGGTGAATTTTACCTGTGTCTTAAAAAAATATTTTATAATATAAAAAATCTGAATATACTAGAAAATTAATGGATATAAATCTGTTGGATTTAATTCCACATTAGATCTAAGCGACGAGTTTCTTACAGGCGCGATCATGAACTATTAGGTATATACAGAATTTTCTTTACATAGCAGGGATATAGATTCTTGAGTAGGAATGACAAATACATTGTAGTATTGTAAATGTAATATTGATAAAAAATAAATTTTAATGTCCATAACTTAAACAAAGGCATGGATTTTCTTTCATTCAAGCGACAAAAGCACGGACCGAATCGCATATAAAAGTACTTATATGAAAATTAACAACATAATATCATATATAACTTACAACTTGGCCTTCGTTGATAAATGGACACTCCAACTCAAGACCATTTTTTTAACCTAAACCAGTAGTTCTTGAGATTAGCGCAGCCAAACAAATAAACTCTTTAACTTTATAATATTCAGTATACATTAGTACCTATATAATTATATATACATATAATAATATAAAATGTAGCGGTTATCATCACGCGCGCCACTCGTGGTTATTATCGCTGCGGAACAAGTTGAGCATGTTGCATATTTGTTTAACAGTTAAGACACGCTAGTTCACTGTTCTGTGGGTCAAGGTGAATAGCAGTTTAAAAGGACCTGCCTTACGTTGCATTATAATTTAGATATTAATTATTGTTTTGTGTTTGACGTGGTAACTTCTTATATCGATTAACGCTGGTTGCTCGCGCGGAAAAGCATGACTCATTGTCACGTTACGCCTGAGCCGAGCGTGCAAGCGAGAGCGCGGAAGAAAGGATAGAGATAATAATGTCTCTTTTCTTTTTTTACTCTTAAGATAAAAATCAATTTATACACTACAAGCGACCTGATCGCGGCTTCGTCCGCATGTACTGCACAATTATTTATTTTGTCATTGGAATTAATTTCGTATTCTAATAACGTTATCATTTTAAGGAAAATATCCATACATTGAATAGCTACAGTTTCAGTCAATTCAATAAAACACTTATTTTATAGCAATTGTATTGATTGTAATAAAACATAACAAATACTAAAATTTAAGGGAAGTTTGCCAAAATTCAATAGTGAAAACTGCATCCAAATCTGTTAAGCCATAGAACAGACAAACAGGTATTTTCTTTAAATATTGTTTTGGTTTCTCGTACAATAATAATTTTTCTCGTATATATTCTAATACAAAAAGTGATGAATTTTTTTTTTTAATTGCATCAAGTAAATAATATAAATTTTTAAAATGTTTACTTAAACGCAATTTTCACGCAATGCCTCTAGAATTGGGAAAGCGGGGAACAGAGTGTCGTAACGCTAGGTTCCCTCTACCTACCGTGCTGATACGGGAAAACAGCGTGAAACTGATTTTATCTTTTTAACAAGGTTGATCAATAGGAATGAGATTAACAAATAATTTGCATATAATAGATTGTCCTTTATTATAAAGCATTGTTTCACTTTATAATAATTTATACTTTAATATAATAAAGCGGAAGAGTTTGTTTGTTTGTCTGTTTAAACACTAAGATCTCTGGATCTTCTCGTCCGATTTACTTTATTTTTGTTTTGTATGAGAGTGTTAATATTAAATTACGGTGTAAGTCTTAGTTAGCCTTAAATAACGAAATAACTATAATAAGGAACGCCATCAAATTGCTTTAAGCGCGTGCGCTTCACACATAGTTAATTATATGCCAGTATGTTGTATGAGAAAAAAAACGGACGTATATTTTTCGAGAAAATGTAAAATGATAATGCTCGAGTCCCACGAGCGGTGCCCTTGCCGTCGATGACGTTCTATCATACAGCCACGTAGTGTTCATGAATCTGTTGGTAATCTGTCGGTAATTGCAGCATAATAAAAATGTTATAGGTGATATGCGGGCGAAGCCGCTAGTAGGCCGCTAGTATATTATAGAATGAGGCCAGTCATTTATTTAAATATATATTTTCATTTCATCGCTCTGGTGTGGAGGCTAAGCGCGGCGTTGAGTTCCGCCACTCAGCACGCAATGAGTCCAGAATTCGGCGAAAAAACGGAGTGTCTTAACAAGTAAGTAACCGTTTAAAGTAAGTTCCGTCTGCCTACTCTGCTGGGTGTGGGATACAGCGTGAAGCTAATTAAAGAACGATATACTATTATGTATACATTTACATTAATTAATGTATCTACTGTCGTATCGTTGTAATAGTATCATTTTCCTTATTTCTATTATTACTTTTGTAGATAATTGTTGTTATTGTAATGATTTTGATTTAAGATGTATTTGAGATACATCTGATGATACGCGATGGTAGTACATTCAAATTGTACTAATTACAAGTGGAATTGACAAATAAATATCAGTATCAAATCATCAATCAAATAGGAACCAGCGTGCGTTTGTAACAGCGACAAGTGAGGGTTCTATTTCCACTAGTGGGAATAAATATTTATTATACAAGGTAAAGCACAGCGTTGAGTTTCACCACGGAAGACGAAGCCTCTAGAATTCAGCGGAAAGCGGAGATCTTCCCTCTGCCCACCCTGTTGTTTGATTTTGTGTGTGTGCTGTGCGATGTGATTCTATAATTCTTATATTAAAGTGAAAGTGTCCCATAATTTTACTTTGCGATTGAATAAATCTAGTGTTTACGAATTACAATTTGTAAATATTAGTTTTCTTCAAAATTAATTATATAAGCCTTAAAGAGATACTTGAAAAAATGGAATTACATTTATGTAACTTTTAATATATTAACTTTAATTTAACATATTAACTTTAAAGTATCAATAGGTTCCCAGATTCCATCAGCCTACCCTGTTACGTGCGGGATTCAGCGTGAAAACGAAAAAAAAAACATACCATACCATAATACAATATATAACAACACTTAAGTAAAATTACAAAAAAATATATTACTAAAAGATAATATAAGAAATGTATTCATCTTTTTGCTTGAACAAGATAACATTTCTTTCGGCTTAGCAACAGGCAAGCTATAATTTATAGCGAATCGTAATATCCACGTGCTCCGATGACTCACAGCACTCGAGTCCCACGTGATATAGAGTGTATATAAATGTGTGTATGTATGTATGTATCAGTGTAGACTTTTTGCTGTAACCTCTAAACTGGAACTTGGTATTTCTATACAAAGCATAACCTTACAATATGGTCATATGTTGTCTTTTTGTAATACCGGTACCGATTGTGGATGTATCAAATTAATTAATGGATACTACCTATATAACAAAATATTTTTATTTACCGAAATGATATTATCATAATAAATATTTTTTCTTATCATTTATGCGTATTGATAAGACTGGGAGCATCTTGAATCCTACTCAGATATATAGCAGTTAATTGCAACGGCGCTATAATACTATATAATATTAAAAAAACCAGGTTAAATGTGAGTCGGCCTCGCAAATCGAGGGTTCTGTACTAGTTTCAGGATTGTATGCTAACGAAAAGTACATACAAATTATAAGTGTGTAATGATTTTTTTTCTACGTAATATCTATAAATTTTCAATTTGTAGATTTTGTCCTATATTTGTACTGCAACTATATGCCAAATGTCATAATTGTAAATCTACGGGAAATACTCTGTAGGTTTTGATTACGCGGCAACTTTTATATATAATGCAGTAAGAATGATGCATAAACGCTCGTATCTTTTGACTGCGTTGATATAGAAGATAGATTTTGCTTGTGCTTTAAGGGACTATGATCTAGAATATTTTACGTTAATTTCAGCTCGATATCTCCACAGGATCTAGAGATAAATGGTTTTGACAGACGGACAACAAAGTGATCCTATAAGGGTTCCGCTTTTTCTTTTTGTGTTACGGAATCCCACAAATAACAAAAATACAGTATTGGTGCCACTGTGAACATAAAATTCTGCCACCGTCACTGAGCGTGTTTGCCGTCGCATAAACAATTTTAGATTTTATGGAAACGTTCGACATTACGGTACGGTCGGTAATTAGAAAGGAAAGGATTCTCTATTTTATCCTTTTTTTTATTTCTTCTTCTATATTTTCATAATTGATATACATATATGACGTTGCGCTTTATCTATCTAAACTAAAGAAATGATAAAATATATCAGTAAAAGTAGAATTCGGGAACTCAATGTTACACTTGCAGAGAAATGAAAATAATTGCCTCGATTAGAGATCGAACCCACAACTATCGCGTAACAGTCACAATGTGTTAGAAGTTCCATACAAAAATTGGAGCTCTCGAGCTTTTTCTGAAATTCAAGCTTAGCTTAACCAGAGTGTTTTCATCTGATATCTTATTTCAATTAGCAGCTTTAATACCAATTTTTCAACACCTTTTAAGGCTAATATTTTATAGAATTTAACCACACATGTATTGTTTTCAGATTATGTCCTGAATTAGTACTAATACTGACTAATTACGTACTTATTACTACCTGTATATACCAGCTGCCAAATTTCATAATTAGTCAACTGGAAATACCCTATTATTTAAATTTGATTCCCTTTATAGTGTCGAAATACGTATTTTTTTGCGATATAAACGGCCACATCTTTTTTAAGTAAATGTGGAAATACGGTTTTTTTCAGGAAATCATTAGACAGACGGACAACAAACTGATCTAATAAGGGTTCTTTTTTTCCATAAAAAGTACGAAACCCTAAAAATGATACTATATTAAGAAAATCTTTGTCGCTGCTAGTAAACAATAATAGATTTAACGTAAATTATAGCCATATCACGTTTATCACACATGACATTTTATTTATACACACAAAGTATAATGTGATACTGCAGAGTGTAGTGTGTACCGCGACCGCAGCTTCTTTTATAAAATATATAAATAAAACATTAGAATCCCGGAGTTTTAGCTATCGATGCATAAATTGAATACATTTTTTTCACGCTGTATCCCGCGTATAGCACCATAGGCAGAAGGAAGCTAGACACTCCGTTCTCCACGCACCGCCCAATTTTAGAGACATTGCGTGTTGAGTGGTGGAACTCTACGTCAGGTTTTTTCTTGTTATCAGAGCAAGGGAGACGAAAATAATTCATTCCCCCGTGTGGGAACCGAACTCACAACAAAATTATTATACTTTTTTAACAAAATAGTTTCTGTGTGTGCCTATTCGAATAAAATTTGTCAATCAAAATAGAATTAAACGCGGCCGAAGCCAAGGCCAAATTCAAAGTATTCTTTATTTAAATAGACAAGCACTTTTGAACCGAAGAACATAAAGCTACCCACAGGCTCGAAAGGGAGTTCTTTCTTGGTGTTTATTATAAAGGTTTCAAATATAGAAATAATTATCTAATATTTACATTATAATTAAATGAATTTATTAACTTATTTATTATCAAGTTAAATGATCAACCTTTACTATAATATTTTAACATCTGCCGGAGCCCGGCGGCGGTGGCGGTGAGCGGTCGTTACTTCGCAAATAATAGATTTTATTCAACTCGTCATATCACGTTCAGTGCTCATGATGTTTCCGTGCGACCCTGTTTTATAATAACGCATATCGTCGTTTTGGTGGTGGACAGTCTATATATTAGGGTCTTTACATATAAATTTGGCGGTTGGTATGGGAGGAACAAAAAGTCGAATATTTCTTAATATAATATAATTATTTAATCAAAGTATGATCCATTGTTATTCCATTGTTGAAGAAGAAGTCCCTTGAAGAAGTTATTCAAATTTCGAAAAAAAATGGTGATCTGTTGGATTGGGAGTACGGTGGATGTCAGACGTTCCAATCGAAGCTCTTCCAATTTTGTAGCCGTCTGTTATGCAAGGTGTGGTCTGGCGTTGTCGTGACGCAGTAGTGGCGTAAGACGATAGACTACCGTCTGATGTTTAGCAGCTAGCTTTTCCACCATGGCTTGCATTTGCTGACTGTAGACGTCTGCTGTAATCTTCTGGCCAGATTTGAGAAATCTAATGGAAGACACCGGCGCTAGTCCACCAAACGCTTACAAGTATAATTTTTGGAGTCAATTTTCGCTTGGGGCAGGCTTTTGGCTAGCTTGTCAGGGTCCAGCCGCGGTCCGCTTTTGATATTCGTAATTCGTTTCATATAAAAATAAGTCATTCTCCGGAGAAAGTCGATTAAATAAAGAATAAGTAAATCCAGCGAAAGGCTTTACAAAATATCTGTTAAGGCATAGAAAATTTTGATTAGTTATCTTGTTGTTTAATCAATTTTTATTATCGTTCGTATGTGATCTTAAAATTCTATGCATTGTCTGTCAGTCACTCAGTAACGGAAGAATTTCCTTTACGTACTTATATAGATTGGTTTAAAATTCTTATCTTTATATATCAGCATTCAGCGTATCTTTCGTTTGGTGGATAATTTATTTTTTAATAAAAATTGAACCGAGTACTATCGTGTTTATGCAAATACATTCCAGCTGCGATTTACAATAACTTTTATAAAACAAAATATTGGCTTCAATATCGAAGTAACGAAGTGATTAAAACATAATAATAAATGTGAAAAGAAACCACTGAACTGGCTATCGCCGGCCTATTGTAGTTATTCCCATAGTACTATACGGGATATCTCATACTAACGGATAAATATGTATTTCAATTTCAAACTACATCGTTGGGTCAGTGACTTTTAGAAGTAAACATAATTAATTATATTATGTGCTTATTATTGCGACTATTTTTAAAGAAATATTTATTTTTAATTTTATCAAAGGTTATGGATGTTACGTACTTTCTTTCTCACACATGAGTCATATATACGCAGCGTGATATTGTTTTAGTGTAGATGGATTTGAATCTGTGCCTTTTGGGGACTGTCCAAGTAATCTAATCAAATTACATTTTATGTTTTATTTTATGACGGTTAAGTTTATGAAACTTCACCACCCATCTACTATATTTTTCTAGCTTCACGCTTTATCCCGCATATCGAAGGGTAGACAGAGGGAACCTACCGCTAAGATATTCCGTTCTCCTCTTACCATCAATGTGTGTAGAGAAAAGAAACTCAACGCCGCGCATTTTGTCAACCTGAGGAGAGTGAATTTAATATTTTTTATATAGATTTTTCATTGCAAATTGATAATAAATATTTGAATTGTAAATATATATTTTTTGTTATAAGTTGGACGAATTTGTGTTTTAAATAATGAACGAATTTGTGGTTCAAAATGTCGATTTTGATGTGGAATATTATGAATATGAAGTGAAACACTTATATAATCTTTAGTGAAACACCTATATTATCTTTATCTATGGACAGATATTCTCATTGTGCCACGACGGCTTATTATTGATTTTTAAGCGTCAAAGGATGTTATAATAAGTTAGGTATCAATTTGAAAATATAAAATGCATTATGTTTATTATATTACACTATTTGAGACTGCTTTGTTCGAATTATCGAGTGTTAGTCATTTATTTATCAATTATATAGAAAAATTGTACAGTAAATAAAATTGTATGACTGCCATTGTTATGAAGTACAGTGTAGTAACTTATGAAGTTTCTTTTATTTCCCGGACATTAGATTTCCCGCTTTCCGCTAAATTCTGGAGGAATCGCGTGTTGAGTGGCGGAACTGAACGCCTCGCTTTTGCCTCGACATCTGGGCGAAGAAATTAAATATTACATTTCCTCGAATGGGAATTAAACACACAATCTGTCACGTTTACTACATTTGTTGCCACTGCGCCATGATTGGCGTCTGGTACTGCTTTTGTGTGCAATATTATATGCTTATAACAGAAATTGGATAAATCACGAGTTTTAATATGCTTGAATTTAATTGTATATTTTCTATAACAATCAATGTCAATGACATTATTCGAGTTCTGCTACTTTTAAAAGTTTTCTTTTCTTTTTTAAGTCCAGTGTCCCGCTCCTCCACGCATTTAGCTCATTTAACTCACTCACTCACATAATTATGCGTGTTGAATGGCTGAACTTAATGACGCATTTTCTCAGAGCTGAGGAATACAAATAGTTAATTGTAATAATTCCCCGAGTGGAAAACGCACCCACAACAGATGCTCTCCCACTAGCCCACAACGATTTCCACTTGTTGGAATAAATATATTTATCATATTTTTATGGAGCCCCGCTATGGAGATATGGCGCTTAGTTCCGCCACTTAACACACAATGTTTAACAAATATTGTGTGTTAAGTGGCGGAACTAAGCGCCATATCTCCATAGCGGGGCTCCATAAAAATATGATAAATATATTTATTCCAACAAGTGGAAATCGAACCCACAACCGTCCCGTTTCCAGTCAGACATTATTCCACTGCGCCAAGACAGCCTCGTAGCTTTATTTTATTAAGTACATAAAGATTTAATTAAAAAAAATGAACCAAGTCAGGTGTAACGTTATATAAGTAGGTACTGTACTGTGTAGGTCAAGAAGCCGTACGCCAAGGTCGCGTCGCTTATTGAAGTACGCAAGTATCGAGATTGCAATGCTATTACGTCTCAGTACGTTGTAAACAGAAAACTAATAATAAATTTAACATTTTTCTTATATAAAGTGTGAAAAATGAACACGTAATGTCTCGCAAGTTGGGCGGTGCATGGGAAAAAACAAGATATTTTCAGAATACGATAAAAAAAATATGAAAAACTCTTAGGAAAGGACAATACTTTTTTTTTAAATGTATAAAAAAAATAACGTAGGGATTTATCCTCCTCTCTTTTTTTTTTGTGGCGCGGTGGGTCAGCGATCCTCACTGTGATTGACAAAGCCCGATGTTTAGGTCTGAGACTGACAAAAGGTCTTGAAAATTGGGTTGAAAGTAGGGAACGTTGTTCGTTTGAATGTTTACGCCGTTATACGGGACGCTTGTAAATAGAAAAAACATCTATTTGTGATTAAGTAGTTCTATAATAATTACAATTAAATGAATCAATCGAAACAAAGAAAAGACACAAATTAGTGGGAGACCAAACCAGTCCATTTTTCACTATTAGTCCAAGCGAAGAACTGTATTTCTAGTGGTGGATTTCAATCAATTTGTCTAACCGCTAGCCCTGCTATAAATATAAAGATAATTGAAATATAATTTGATATTATTTTCGAATTTAATTCGATCACACAAGCATAATGTGCAAATAATGCAATAAATTCGTCAATATTGCATCCTGGGGAATACCAATTACTTCGATATAAATAAATAAAGCTGAAATAATTATAAGTAATCACAACATATCACATTTTAGTTGGATCATGAGATTGAATATTGAGTAGCGGAACTCTACGCCGCGCATTGTCAATTAGAACGGGAAAATAAAATACAGCCGTCGCTTACCGTCAAGCACTGACCCACTGCGCCATACGAGTTCATTTTTAATTAAACATATTAAGAATTTTACAATTTTCGCACTCTATAAATCAATGTGTATGTGTAATTTATTAATGAATAGTTTTTTTTTTCTAGAAATTTCTTTAGGTATTCTAAATAGCTAAATTTCCATCATGACTAAGATTTAATTGTATTTAACTTTTTTTGTTTAAAAATAATTATTTGAAGTTGTTTATTGTGAATCATTCTAGTTGGGTGAAAAAACTTTTAATTCAACATGCATATTATTAACCTATTCTCGACAAACGCGGCATTCTCTACTTTCCGAATATTTATGCACATATTTTCTTTAAATATTATTTTTCTTCGTTCAATATACACTTAAACTCACGACAGTATCCCACCAGTTGCAAAATAATTAAGTAAAATTTGGGTAAAAAAGGTTATTTCTTTATATACCGTATGAAGCAGAGTAACCGAAGGCCAAGCCAAGGGAATCTAATGTTAAGACACTCCATTCCCCACCCACCACCCTATTTATTAAGACAATGCATGTTGAGTAGTAGAAAGTCGTTTTACTAGAGAAAGGAAACAAAAATAATTTATTCCCCCGAGTGAGAATCGAACCTACAACACGTTGCAGCCAGAAGCTGTGTTTATTTAATTTGAAATTTCCTACTTTGAACAATAATACGTATTATTTTATATCTGTATGTCATTTCCGTTGTACATAATTATTAAAAAAAGGATTTCCCCTATAAGCAACCGAAGTTAATGACAGATAATAAATAATATGATTCTTGAAGACAATTTCAAAAATATTAAAAAAGGATTGCTATTTTTATTTTTTTCGAAAAACAATTCTAAAAATACGTATTACCTACAGCTAAGTTTTTCTTGCATCTGCAGGGTAGGCAGGAGGTTCCCTAGTGTTGAGACACCCCGCTCCCCACTTTTCGCCGATTTCTTTAGGCATTGCGTTTTGAGAGGCGGAACACAACGCCTTGCTTCGCTTCGACACCAGAGCGAAGAAATGAAAATATTAAAAAGTTTATTTCCTCGAGTGGCAATTGAACCCACAACCTGCAGCATTTACAGTCACATTTGTGCTTGTGCTCCCGCGCCACGTGTGATTGGTTATTTTTTTTAATTATATTTGATAATTATTACAACAAAACTTACTTTATCCTCAATAAGTCAAAAATAAAGAGTTCTATTGTAAGTACTAAGTAATTTCAAACAAAAGAAGCGAGTTTGCTTTATTGTAAAAATTAACGGTGATTACTTCTGTAATAATCTCCTTTTATTTAAACTTGTTTCAGTTTTTAATTTATACGCAAAAATTTAAGTATTCATTAAAATTATTACCTAAAAGGCATTATTGTTTATATAATAGCCATTGTAGAGCCGTTCCTTTTGTTACTGGAATGTATAAATATTAGAATAATAAAAGTTACCGTATATTTTTAAATTATGTTTAATATTCATAATTAAATTTGTTAATTTAGATAATAAATGAAATTAGACATATGTTTGTAGTTAGATATTTATTTAATTTTAAACATAAGACTATGAATAGATAAAATATTTCACTTTATTTACAAAGTCCAAAAAACGTAGCCTCGTTTATATTATATACCATATATTTAAGTTATATAAATTTATATGAATTTACAGGACTGTAGGTACTCACAGTCATTCTTAAGTTTGCTCAATCTTGCAATTACAATATAATATTGCAAATGAAACTTTTTATAAATGTAACTCTATAAACCTTTTTCGTGTTTCCTGATAATTTGCTTAATATGCTTTTAGCAGGTTTAAACTCTAAGCCGACGGTATACTATTTGTTTAAGGTACAATGTGTTACATCAAAAAAGTTATATGTATATACCTGACATAACCTATAACCTTCTTCGATAAATAGCGTATCAAACGCAGAAGAAATTTTTCAATTCGACCTTGCAGTTCCGGAGATAAGCCAAACCAAAAACGCTCTTGTATAATATTAGAATATAGATAATTTATAGATAAAATTAAAAAGAAAACTTACCTCAAACGACCACTAAACACAAAAAAAAAAACTAAAAAATTTCAACTCACAAACACTCTATCATCACATTTACCTCGTATAGGGAAAGGCTTCGTCATAATAGTTTCAGAAGTCGGCGGCAAAAGCCGTTGGGTCTCCGGCGACATGGCGCTGGTACACTGGTTCAATACCGATTTAGGGTCACAACTGCCCGCGCCTCGGAGGCGGAGCGAGGGTCCGTTTAACACGTCCATCTTGTCGCACTATCGCGACATGACTGAGGACTGTGTAGAACTGTCAGAGGAACTGATGATCTGTTGTTTTCAATTAATTGACTAGTTTTTACCACTGAGTAGTACAAAATTACACCTTTTTTTATTAAAAGTGAGAATTATGTTATAAATAATTTACTTCTATTTTTAAGTTTATTTTAAATAACATAGAGTCGATGTAGAGTTAAACATTTCTAAGATTGCTCGGATTTTATATTGATTTTAGTTATTATTGTCTAGATAGCTTCAAAATGCACTTGAAACAAACGCGTAGAACAATTTATTTATATAACAACATAACAAACAAAACCACGATCAATGATTTTTTTTACTTAAAAACGATTTTTTTACTGTTTTATAATATTATTTTATTTATTTTAAAACAAAGCTATTGAAAATTATAATTTTTATAAATCATTCAAAAATACGTCACTTTTAGTCCGATGTTGAAATTAAACTGTCTAGCGGCAGGAATTCTGGGCATGTTGCCATAAAGCGTCACGTCTACCTACATTTGTTTTACGTCATAAGATTTAATATGCACCTCTTGCTATATTTATGAATGTGATTTTGCTTATTTGTGATTTTTTTGGCTTTGTAGTGTAGAATGACTGGTAATCGTGAAAGTAGTTTCGGTCCCTACTCTATGGACTAAATTATTTTAATTTCCAAGATCTTATCAGAGTAAGTGCGGCGTTGACTTTCATCATATATGGTGTATTCGACGATAATTATAAGTTTGTATTTAAATTAAAATAATTTTTAGTATTTTGTATAATTCTTTAATTAACTTTCTTTTAGTATTTTTTCAACTTTCATTGTTCCAAGCATGTAGCAGAGACGGCAGATAAAATAGAAAACCTAGTGTCCAATATCAGTGCTCTGTTCATCATGCACCGCCTTAATTCGAGACATACGTAATGTGTTAAGTAGCGGAATAGAAGCCCCACTTCGTTTGACAAGATCGGAGCGGGGAAGTAAGCACAATATTCTCTCTAGTGGAAATCGAACCCACAATTATCGTCTTTACGGTCAGACCCTGTGCCGACTGCTACTTTATATGTGTTAGACTTCTGAAGGTGGTTTTAGACTTGTTTTAAATTATGTCCTATTCAATTTTCATGTAATTCATATTTTCAATAAATGCATATTTTTAAATGTATTTAATACTTTACATTGGAAAATACATTAGTAACTTGTAGTCTACCGACAAATTTAAATGTTTTTTTTATGTAGGCCCTGTATTATTTAGTAGGTTTGGTAGGTAGGTTTTGAACTTATTAAAACCGTGATGTTAGTCACGTAACGAATGTACTCAGATGACATCATAAATGAGAAATTTGCATAGTAGTTTCAGAGATCACCTCAAACAAACAGCTAATTAGAGCGGCTTTAATTCACAATATGCAGAGATTATGATAATTACGACTCTACATACAAACGTGGGAATAGTTTTGCTACATTTTTGTTATAAGGCTTTAAATACTAAACTTAAATAAAATAAAAATAAATCAGCTGCGCGGTAAATCCCGCAGACAGCAAGGTAGGCAGAGTGTTAAAACACTCCGATCCCCACTTTCTGCCGGATTCTGGAGGCATTGTGTGTTGAGTGGCAGAACTCAACGCCGCGCTTTGCCTCGACACCAGAGCCAAGAAATGGAAATATAAATTTAAGTAAATATTTCATCTCCTCGAGTGGGGATCGAATCCACAACCAGTTGATTTTACACCCTCACTTTGTGCCACTGTACCACGACTGGCCTCTCTGAATTGAACAACTCTTTCTTCACATTATAAAGAAATTGGGTGCTGAGTAGCGCTTTCCGTTCCTCACTTATTTTGAGGAAATTAAAATATTCTATATTACATTTCCAGTGATGCGATCCCTTCGTAGGATAAGCGGAGTCAGCTTAGCTGATCGGATTCGAAATGAAGAGATAGCATAGTGGCAGGTACTCCGTACTAGCGAGGATGCCACGGTTGGCGTTCCGTTCTTTCGTACTACCGATCCAGGGATATGTATGGATGAATGTTTTTCTCTTTTTCCCCGAAATAACGACGGTTGTAGGTTCGATTCCTACTTGGGAGAAAATATTATTTTAATTTGCGTGTTCTGGTAACAAGACAAAGCGCAGCATTAAGCTCCACTAATCAGAACGCAATATCTAGAAATCATATCCCTGTGACCCCAAAAAATATTTCTTACGTTCCCTAGAACGGAGTATATTAGCAGTAGGTTTACTCTGCAAACCCAGTTGTACGCGGGCTACAGCGTGAAACTGAAAAAATAAATGAAAAATAGTTCTTACTTTATTAGAGAGATATCGCGTGTTTGCTCTCACGTAAGTATCGACCAAGCAAAGTGTACCGTTGGCGCTGAGCTGGCACACTCCATTTTGACAGTGACTACGTGACCTTTAACTCGTATCTTCTAAACTATCCAAGAGCGAAAGTGAAAAAAAAAATTGTTTAAGTGTTGTAATAGCAAAAAGGTAATTTTTCTTAAAAACATTTTATTAAAAATATATGAATCGATAACATAATACAAGACAATATTTTCAGATATCAAGTATTTTAAGGTATCAAATATTTAAGGTACAAGTATTTTAGAGGCCAGTCGTGGCACAGGGGCGTAGAGCGCGACTGTAAACGTAGAGGGTTCGACCCCCACTCGAGGAGATGAAATATTTATTTAAATTTATATTTTAATTCTCTCTCTGGTGTCACGCAATGTCTCCAGCTTTCGGCGGAAAGTAAAGAATGAAGTGTGTAAATGCTAGGTTCACTTTGCCTACTCTGCTGTGTGCGGGATACAGTGTGAAGCTGATTTTTTATTTTATATCAAGTATTTTTGATTCCAGATCCTTTTTGAGACCAGTCATGGCGCAGGGGCACAATTTGCGACTTGAAATACGGCAGGTTGTGGGTTCCCAATCGAGTGAATGATATATTTAATATTTTCATTTTCCTCACTCTGTCTGCGATCTTCCAACCAGATCAAAGAGCAGGGTAGGTATTGAGTGGCGGCACTCAACAAGTAATGCATGAAGAATTCGGCAAAAAGTGGGGAACGAAACAAAATAATCTACCGTCGTGGGTGTAAGGGCTTAATACCGCTCTTAGTTTAACCATACCGGGGAAGCACCTATAGGTCTGCTAAATATAAATATTTATCAAGTAGAGTTTATGCACACAGCCCACGTGTTATCAGACACGTTGCAATTATATCTGCCTATTATATTAAAAAGTTAAATCAACTTCACGCTGTATCCCGCACAATGGAGGGCAGGCAGAGTGAATTTAGTGTTAAGTCACTCCGTTCCCCACTTTCCGCCGAGTACTGGAGGTATTGCGTGTTGAGTGGCGGAATTCAACGCCGCACTTTGCCTCGACACCAGAGCGAAGAAATGGAAATATAAATTTTAATAAATATTTCATCTCCTCGAGTGTGGACCGAACCCACAACCAGTAGATTTTACAGTCACATTTTGTGCCGCTGCGCCATGACTGGCCTCAATAAAATTATTAAAATGTTAATGAATGTTAAAAACGTTTCATATTTTTTTTTCGTATTTTCATGCATCTTTCTTATTTTTCGGAGGTTGAAAAGGAGAAATTAATAATACAACTAGTAATAATACTTCCTTTGGTAATTTCCGTCCATTTTATCAAAATGTATACCGGTAAACTTGTCACATAACTCTTATAGAACCCTATGAAATCAATCATTCTTTTCTGTTTTCATAAATAAATATTCTAATTAAAACCCATCCTAGTATTATCTCTATATATAATAAGGCAGTAAAAATATTTTGTCTGTACATTTAGTAATTTTGACTGAAATGGATAGAGGGACACTTAAAAAAAATAATAGAAAGTAAAAAGTTTTTGAATTTCTTGTCTGTCTGTCTGTCGATAAGTATGTCCACATTTTCCCTGAACGTACTGAACCGATTTACTTGAAAATTTTACCAATTGCTTTGTTTTAACTCAACTTAACTACTAAAGTTTGGTTCATCAAAATCGGTTCATTTAAAAAAAAAGTTATCGTCATTTGAATGAACTCAAGGCCTAATGCCTTTTTTTGCCTGCGAATGTTATATAGCAATCGCGGTGGTAAGATTCCTGGCTAAAGAAAGACATTTGAAACGTCTGGGTTATATGACTGTTGAAAAAAATATATTTTTGAAGCACTATTATATAATACTTTATACAATAAAGTAAACAAAATTGAATTGGTAGTGGAGATTACCTTCATAAATCATAACAGTTAAGTTTAAGTCGTAATTAATTCAACACAGAGATATAGAACGATCTTGAAAGAAATATCAAGAAAATAAATACATAGATTTTTTGGTTGGTTCGTTCATATAATATATGTAACTAATTTAAAAACTGTACAGGAGTTAATATGCAATTGTTACAGTTATTTTACAAAGAATATTATGAATCATTACCCAAATCAATAATTTAACATTAAAGGCTGTTTCTGACGCAGTAAATTAATTTATTAACTGACATCAGCACATTTAACAGAGTTGTAAAAAACATAACATAGGTAAAAAGAACGTAGGTAATGTTACAAAAATATATATGTATAATAAATAATTAGCTTTATGTATATTTTATAAATCAAACATCAACATCGGTCGTATTTTTTAGTCGGATAAACAAAAATTCTTATAGAAATTACTATAATGTCGTAAAACAATCATATTAGAATATAACAGATTAAAGTAATAAAAAATCATATTAGAAGTCATTAGAGTTGTCAATCAATTCTGCTTATTAAATCAATTATCATGTAGTTTAAGCGGGCGAAGCCGCTGGCGAGCCGCTAGTAATAAATAATTATATGTACTTATGTATAATTTCGTAAACGATCACATGATTTAAAGAACCTGTCTTTTCTAGGACACGCCCGGACGGAGTCAACTGTCGCTAACTAGTTTCTTTATTCCATTGTACGTAATGATTACAACCTTTTCTGGAGCGGAGTGGTTATAACGTGTAGAGGTCGTGACCTCTGGCTGCTTCGCACCAAGAATCAGATATGGTTACTTCACCGGTTAAAATTATATATTTCTAGCATTTTTGAGATTGAGAAAATAAAATAAAAAGATACAGAAAATAGTGACGGATTTTATGGCTTTTTAGTATCCGGCCACTTAAGTTATATTGTATGTTGAATATCGGAACATAACGTTGCATTTTGTGTTTTAGACCACTATCTATCACTATTAACGACGTTATGGTATATAGCATTTTATAATTTTATTTAAATTAATTTAATTTTCTTTCTGCATTGGCAGATAGATTTCGGCTGTATATTCCTAATTACTGTCGAAGTCAAATAGGTTGTATTCAAATAGAGTTTTACAAGTAGTCCCGGAACATAAAGCCACAATCAGCTCGAAAAGCAGTTCTGGTTAGAACAGCTGGTAAAAATTTACAATTGTTGTTTTAAATATAAAAGTTTTGTATTGTGTGTTGGGTGACAGAACCCAACGTAGGTTCCTGCAAATAGTAGAGTAGGCTAACAAGGCTAACAAACTAATTAGTTACAGCCACGCTATTACCTTAGCCTTACTTTCACGCAGCAATCCATATAAAATAGGGTAAAATTATTAAATAATTTATTCCCCTGAGTGGGAATAGAATTTACAGACGTCGCATATACCGTCACATGCTGCAACTGCTGCGCCACTATGGCCTCGATCCTAGGCCTTATTTCTATTTTAAATTTCTTTTAGCATCATTCTTCTTTTTTAAATAAAGTATTATTCTAAAAATATAAGAAAATACTTCTATAAAATATTTTACACATGGGCCATGTTCAAATTCACGTAGGTAGACTTTAATGGAAACTGGATTTAAATTAGAAATGTCCAGTCGTGCTATCAAATTGATCTGGATCTTGCAGACATTTTGAGGAAAAGTTTAATTTTCATTGATTATACCGCCATGGTTTCATGTTACACTTTGAAATGCCATTTTTGTCTTTTTTTAGCATCACGCTGTGTGCGGGACACAGCAGGGTATGCAGAGGGAACCTTGTGTTAAGACATTTCCTTCTCCATTATCATTGAGGAGGCATTGTGTGTTGAGAGGCGGAACTTAACGCCGCTTTGCCTTGATATCAGAGCGAAGAAATAAAAATATTAAATATGAAATTACCTCGAGTGGGAGTCAAACCTAAGATCTGTCGCGTTTACAGTTGCCCTACGCCACAACTGGCCTTAAGTGAAGTAGAAATGTCTTTATATTTTTTAATAGGCACCCATCATGAAATGTCTCTAAGTGTCACGTGGAGAATATGGTACTATATATTTAAGGTTCTCTAACTTTTGTGTCTATATACCTGATATTATCGTATTGGATTGTAACAAAACGGCGCAGATTTAAATCCAATCAGCGAAATTTTTATTTGAATTTTGATGTGCTCTATAATAAATTTCAGTGCTATGTTCTTTTATCTGCATTCGGGAGAATGAATTATTTGATGATTATGAATTATTAATATTTTCATTCTTTCGCTCTAGCACCAAGGCGACCAAGGAAATCCCAGCGTTAAGTTCCGCCACTCAACACGCAATGCTTTGGAAAAATCGGCGTGAATGGAATTTCACTTGTTTCACTTTGTAACAGGTTCCCTTTGGCTACAATGCTGTGCGCGGGAAACAGCGTTAAACTGATTTATTTTAGTAATATTTGTTATTTACAAAAAAATGTGCCATTTATCGTTTTACATTTACGTTTTATACTTAGGATCCAGAGTTACGATAAACATTTATCGTGTAGTAAATTTAAAATGAACATGTTCCGTTCTGTTCTCGAAAATGTTCCCAAAATGAGATCTCAAGTGGTAAACGACTTAGATATACCTGAAGTTCCCCTCAATCATTGTGTATGGTGTGAAGAAGACATGGAAGATAGTATGCCCTCAGCCAGCGAGGAGTTGGAAGTGAAGACCACCAGCTCAGAATCCAGCTTGGCTTTGTCCAGAGCCATGACTGATTCAGAAATTGACTATGAAAGATATAGGCGTGTAAGTATTTTGTGTGTTTGATTTACAATTTACAGTGGAAAGAGATTTTTGCCAGAGATATTCGCATTTGCTCGCAGAATTTTTTAAGGAGTTTGTAATGGAAATAATATTGTTGAAGTAAATTTGTTGTCTTATATTGTATTCTTGGGGATAGTCGTGGCGCAGCGGCACAAAGTGTGACTGTAAAATCGACTGGTTGTGGGTTCGAGCTCCACTCGAGGAGATGAAATATTTACTTAAATTTATATTTCCATTTTTTCGCTCTGGTGTCGAGGCAAAGCGCGGCGTTGAGTTCGCCCCTCAACACGCAATGGCAGAAAGTGGGGAACGGAGTGTCTTAACATTAGGTTCCCTCTGCCTACCCTGCTGTGTGCGGGATACAGCGTGAAGATGATTTAATTTAATTTTTGAATTTATATTGTATTCTTAAAAAATCATATTATAATTACATGGTCTTTTTTGTTATTAATAAAATTATTTTATTTTATACTACTTTTAAATGTTATTGTACTGCATTTAGTATCTATACTTATTTTACTTATTTTTAATAGGAAATATAATAATTTTTATTTATACTCCAGTTGAAAAGCCGAAGCTTTAGCGACCCGTGGGTGCAGATGAGATCTGCCATTGCAGCGTTTCCTCCTGGCTACCTGGACTCTTTGAATAGGTGTTTATAATAATAAACCTGTATATTCTATATTTAGAAAAACTTAAAATACTTTTTTCTCATAAAAAAGTTCATTCTGTATTCTGTACACAGCAGGGTAGGCAGAGGGAGTCAGGAATCCTAGTATAAGACACTTCCGTTCCTCACTCTCCTCACTCATATATAATTGTATATATAATTATAGTTAACTTAATTATTTTAAGTTCCGCTGTCTTTTAAAATTATACCCTAGTCAAAACCTAGTGGGAATTTATCGTTAACCATCACGTATTCAATATGACTATTAATAAGTTTATAAACCTAAGTGTAGAAATACATCAGAGCTAATGAGAATGTGATGTCGTAGTGATAGAGTGGAAATAGGGACACTTCTGCCTGATAATACGATGGTTGCGGGTTCCATTCTTATTCGAGGTAATAAAAAGTGACTAACCTCTATACTCGTATTTAAATATTGAACAAAATATAAGAGACTAGATACGTAGTAAGTGACTATACACGTTGTTTTAATTTTTTAAAGTGAAATTAATAATAATTAATATATTTATTATTAGTTTTAAAGATACGCCATCTGAGAGTACTGAAGACATCTACTTAGCGAAGCACAGGTACAATGAAGAACTGAAGCTGAAGATGGAGAGGTTCTTCGAGGAAGAATGTCGTGTTTTCTCTCCTGATGACCCGGGCTTGATACTTCTGGAAGATGCTTTAAACAATGTTGATTTAAAGGTATTATTCTGGGTGGCCGTCGTGGAGTTAGAGCACAAGCGCACGACTGTAAACGTGACGATTGTGTGTTCTATTTTCACTCGGGGAATGAAATATTTATTTCCTCGCCCTGGTAACGAGGCGAAGCGCGGCGTTGAGTTCCGAATGAATTTGAAATGTGAAATTGTAAAATTAATGCGTAAGAGTATGAATTTATAGTGAAAAAACTATATATTGATTCTAGTGCATGAACACAGTTCCATAATCACATAATTAATTTAATAACTTTTTAAAAAAGGTTAAAATGTGCATAGGTGCATCTTATGATGTTCTAAGACGGAAAAATATAAGTATTTTTTTATATAGAAAACATTTAATAACTGATTATTTATATGTATAAGGTATGGAGGGGATTTTTTAGGTCCCCTCATTTATTTTAGCTTCACCATTTATCTGTATATAGTAGGATAGACAGAGACAACTTCGCGTTAAGAGTTAAGTCATTCAGGTGAAACTTAACGCCGTATTTTAATTTTTTCAGGGCAGGGAAATGTAAATAATTGGTTTTACAAATGTCAGTTAAATATTGATCTCCTCGTATAATTAAAATTTAATGTCGGAATATTTTCTTCGCAGGATTCGGACTCAGACGTCGCTTCATAAACAAGATTTTTATGTTATTATTATTTTTACAAGAAATTCTACTTAAATGAAAAATATATTTCTTATTTATTTTATTTATTTATTTATTTATTTATTTATTTAGATTCACCAGTGGTAAATTACATTCATTTTACAAAAATATTAACATTTTAATTCTATATTACTTCTAAATGCATTACCTTTTAAGGCGAATACCTCATGCAACATAGGAGTCTAGTGTATAAAAGTTAAAAATATATATATATATATTAATTATTGGTAAAGTCTAACTACATAAATTTAAAAAGGATAAGTTACTATAATTTGTTAAGAAAAAAAATAAAAAATAATAACGATAATGGTAAAAATTACATAAGTAATAAAAATAAATATCATAAAAGAGAAATAAGAAACAAGAAAATATCAGGGGCGTTTTGTTGCGTTTCTGCGAAATCTAAACACAGAGTCTCTAAATGGATCTAAGGCGCAATCCACGTTTAATATTTTACAAAAGCGAGACATAGGGGAATTTTTACCTAAAATAGATCTCCGGAAAGGTACTTCGAGAAGGTTAGACGGCATGCGTGTACTTCTAGGCACTTTAAAGCAGAATGATTGTACTAAAGAGGTATTATCGTATATATTATTAATGCTTTTGTATAAGAAAAGCGAATCTAATATTTCTCTTCTTTTTTCTAAT
>JAATLQ010036799.1:56184-74841 GCA_013421005.1 Heliconius erato x Heliconius himera | reverse complement strand
AAGAAACGCTTTTGTAGTCTCTCGATTCTCAGACAGTGAGAAGCGTAATGAGGTCTCCATACAACACTTGCGTACTCTAATATACTCACTACTAAGCTCTTGTATAGGGATATTTTAGTACAAGCTTTTTTAAATATTTTAGAGTTTCTTATTACAAATCCAAGCATTTTACTGGCCTTACCAATAATGTTGTCTATATGAGGCACAAATGTGAGCTCCTTATCGAAGATAATACCCAATAATAATAATATAATATAATAATATAATTTTAAAATAAAAACTACTACTACCTAATAATTACTATCTAATAATTTTTTTTGATAATTTTGAAATATTAATTTAATTTCTTTGGATGTGTTATATTTTTATTTCTTTTGACCATTAAATCTTTTTTAGCTTCACGCGGTATCTCGTATACAGCAGTATAGAGAGAACCTACTGTTAAGACATTCCACTCCCAATTAAGCACATTATCGAGACATTGCGTATTGAGTGGTGGAACTCAACGGTGCGTTTTGTTTTCCAGAGCGAAAAAATCAAAATAATTTGAGTAAAAAAGTTTACCCTGATGGGCTTTGAACTCACCGCCATTACGCTTACAATCTTATAAATTATATATTTATTTTCTTTACAGAATTTCCCACTTTGCCACAGCCGACGAATTCACAGACACGACATTAAGAGTTATAACAATAGAGAAAAGACAATATGGCCTCTTCACGTGTAAAGCTAAAAATAAGTTAGGATCCGCCGAAGGCACAGTGGAATTGTTTGGTATGTATTTACTTAAGGAAGGTAGCGAATTCGATTATTGATTGATTGATTGATGTAATTTAGAATTTGATTTGTATGTATGTATGTTTGTTGAGATGTTTAGATGTTATTGCTGTTCTTTTCTTAAGTTATATTTGGACATAGTCATATATTTGAAATTTAATTTGTACTATTATTTAAAAAGGCTATTTTATATGCTAATTTTAATATTATATTTCAAATATATGCAAAGAAAATACATAATATCGCTTAATTTGACATGTTACTTAAATATGCTTTTTGTTTCGCTTTATCCAATATTAAAGATAAGAATAGATTACTACCCTACATACAGTACACTGTCTATACATCGAGTGTCGCTGTATGCACACAAGTGTCTCTAATTGCAAAATTTGTTGTGACACAATCAATACATCTGAAAAATCAATGTCTGACACTTATGTCAAAATTTCTGACGTAGTCTGTTCGTACCATTAGTTTAAACGACAACGGTTATTTCTTTAAAACTATATAATAATATATAGTTTTAAAGAAATGTTACAAAATGTTGTTAATTAGAAAATTTACTTTTTTTAGTTAATATACATATCTTTTTATGCTTATCTGTGTCTAGTGCTATAAGTATAGCATATTTAAATGATATATGATCGATTTTTGTTTTTTATACTGTTGTTCTTGCTTTTTTAATTTAATGCATGGCGTATTTCAAACATGTTTGATTTAATTAGAAACGATTATCCCGGTGTGTCCGCCGGCCTGCGGACAGACCCGGTATGGAGGCGTCGCCAGTCTACAGGCGGACATGATCGTTGCTGTCGCCCTGCTGGTGGTTTTGAGGTATGTTTGTATGCGGTCTCGGAATTGTGGCCGCCCCTAAAGTTAGCTATAGGTGGACGCGCAGATTTGTTTTAAAAAAATTATAATTTGATTATTTTTTTAACTTTGTGAAAATTCACTGAAATTCATTTCACTGAGGCCAGTCGTAGCGCAGTGGCACGAGGTGTGACTGTAAAACCGACTGGTTGTGGGTTCGATCCCCACTCGAGGAGATGAAATATTTACTTAAATTAATATTTCCATTTCTTCGCTCTGGTGTCGAGGTTAAGCGCGGCGTTGAGTTCTGCCACTCAACACGCAATGCCTCCAATATTCGGCAGAAAGTGGGCAACAGAGTGTCTTAACACTTGGTTCCCTCTGTCTACCCTGCTGTGTGCGGGATACAGCGTGAAGCTGATTTATTTTTTTTATTTTATTTTTTTCACTGTGTGTGAATAAACAATGCGCGAAGAATAACTTTAAAGCGGCCAGGACTCGTCGACTGTACTGTACTCAAAGATATGTAATGAAATTTTAATATTATATGACGGCTGTGGATTTTGATGCCCATTCGAGGGATTGAATAGTTTTCATTTTCTCGCTCTGATAATAAGACAAAACGCGGCGTTGTATTCTTCCACTGAACACGCATTGTCTCGTGAATAGTGCGGTGCATGGGGTCCTTAAAAAAACATATTGTGTGCAAATTTTTTTTTTTAATACTACAGAAGATAAATTGATTTATTGAACTTTTCTTGGTATGAATTATTGGAATGTGACATGATATATGTGTACTGCATTTTGTTTTTCTATATGAAATTAATTTTAAAGAAAGCATGAGTACTTATTTTTTTGTTTTCTTTTGTTTGCCGCTAAGCTTAAAACTTTGACTATTTTTTTTAAATATTTTTTTTTGTGAATTCTCAAATTGTAGTAAATTATAATATTAATACCTACATATGTAGTTCTTTTTAAAATTTTATCTATGAAATATCTTTAAAGTGATTTTTATATTTTGTCTTTTAGGATCTTTATAGATATATTTCAACTGAACTCTATTCATTCATCAGATAAAAAATGTAATTAAAGATTTATTTACATTAATGTTATAAGTTCAAAATGGACATATAAAGTTTTAAATAAAAAAAATACATATTTTGATAACGTTTTAAGGGTTCAAATAAAAAAAACTGAACCCTTATATTGTAATATTTAATTAAAAAATTGTCTTTTTTATAAAAAATACTATAATTAGATTACTAACCAAAGTTTTCCTCAAAAAAAAGTACCCCAAAATACATAATGTCTTGTCTAATTACTAATGTCTAATTTTTGTCTATTCCCTTACAGAATCGCAAATACCAGACATTAATTACTCCGGCCTAAGGCGAGACCCACATTTCTATGGAAATTCTGCATTGCGGGTAAAAATTTCATCGTATATCATTATTATTGCATATCTCGTTTTTTAATTTTTTTAATGACTTGGTTTTTTTTAATTTAAGAAAAAAATCTAAATGGTACATTTAATATGAAATTGATGTTTAATGACCCTAAAGATTATTAAGAAAGATCTTATTCTTCATGTTTTGTGATATATTTCCTCAAAAATGTAATTAAAACTGTATAACAACAAAAACAAAAAATGGTATTTTATTGAGGAAAAGAGACAATATACTAAGGTATATTTCCGTTTTATTTCATTAAACTAACAACTTATGAAATTCTAAATTTGAAAAATCTATTTTATAAATAAATCTAAAAAAATACTATGACATTTATTTTCCAAATGATTTAACTTGCCTTTTCACTATTATAAATTGTTTTTTATAATAAAAAAATGTATTGAAAAACATTTTTTTTATATATATTATTTGACGGTTATACTGTACTTTAAACATGTATTTTTTAAGTAAATCTCAAGGGTCGTCAATTGGATTTTGATACTTTTTACTAAATATTTATTTTCTACGTACTAGAAAGTCACAAATAGTTTTTATTGACAGTGACAGTTTATTGCGATTAGAAAAAATATTTATTATTAAGATTTATACTCACATACATAATACTGACAAAATATATAATATCTTTATTTGATTTAAAATAAAAGCTTAGTAATGAAATAATATCATTAAAATGGCTCAACTACATCTAACCAGCACGTTAGGCAGAGGGAACCTTGTGTTCAGACACTCCGTTCCCCAATTTATAATTATTACAATTATTGAAAATGTATTGTTTTTGAACCATTTTTTTTATAATTTCAATGTTTTTTATATTTTCTTTAGAACTCATGGCAGCAATGTTTTGAATCTCAATTCATGTACTTTTTACTATATAATAAGATTTACAACTGTTTTTCGTAGAAAATAATTTAAAAAGACTAATTTTTAAAATATTTGCTAGGTTTTTTGGACTCTTTATATGTAAATTAGATTTTCTAAGCGTTTATTAGCAGGTTCGAATAGCTTTTATACAAAAAAGTAGCTTCTTTTGATCTTTGTGTAAAATGAAAAATTTTAATAATTAATAATTAAAAACCCCGACATCAAAAACTTAAAAAATAAACAACTACATTAGAACTGATGATATTTTATTTGTTTGAATCACTTTTCAAACAAATAAGAAATCTAAATTTGTTCATCCGTTTGGGAGCTACGATGCCACAGACAGACATACACAGACACGCCTCTATTTCCGTCGGGAGGTAAAAATATGTAGAACTAAGATTTTTTCCTATAAATATGTTTTTGAAAGAAATCTGATATGAAAGCAACAACAACGTACAAATATGTCTAGCTTAGATGGTTTTTATATTCACTAGAGAAAGTTTCTTATACTCTTTTTAATAATAAATATTGATGTTTTATTATAATATATAATGAAGTAAAAAAGTTAAGCAACGTTAGTGCTGGTCGGTGTTGAGATGGGTGACCTTTTACAGAATTATAAAAAAATAAAGTACTTAATATAAATATATGTGCCTTTTGTGGATCAAAAATAGAGTCAATATGAAATAAATTCTATTCTATTTATATGATACATAAAGATTTGAACTCACTACCCTTTATTATGTATTACAATAAAACATCAAATTGACGTAGTTGTGTAAAGTAGAGCTATATATTATTTTTTCAAACAATACAAAATTTAACTAAATTAATTTAAAAAGTGTTGATATTTAATCACTTTTTAAAAAATGTAAAAAATATATTTTCTTTTATTTATTTCTTAATTCATAAATGTATTTTGAAAAACAAAAGTGTACATATCAATATTTTGATACAATTGCTTCAGTTTTAAAAATAAATGAAATTATGTAACAAAAAATTGGTTTATAATGTTGAAGAAACCGTAAGTATTTTTTTTGTAATAAAACTTATAATAAAACTTTTTTTAAAATAACATTTGACTATATTTTGCACAGCTACGCCTAAAAAATAGTGATGAAAAAAAAATAGTATTTTGAATTCTTCTATAGTAGTAAGTGTAATAATAGTTGTAATTTCAAAACCCCACGTGTGTATTTTGTAACTTTTTATATAGCTTTTTTATAATGGCAATATATTATTATTAATAATATGTACATTCGATTTTTTACCAGATGAACATAACAAAAATAATATATATTATTATTATTAATATTTTATTTTTATTTACATAAGGCATGTTTTGGAAGTGTACAGAACCGAATGTTAAAAGTTCTTTATTTTACAAACATTTTGGAGATATAACGTTAAGTTGTAGAACTCAATGTTGCCCCTTTTTTTTTAACAGAACAGATAATTCTCTCTAATAGGAATCGAACCCACGACGCGTGTTTGTTGTGTTTTTGGATATTTGAAAGTGAACTTTTGATATAGAAAAAAACTGTTTTTAAATGATTTATCGATATCAAAACTATTTCATCTAGTACAAAATTTTTTGTAAAAAAAAATTTTTTATTATATTTTGTGTGTCCATAGAATGGTTAGTGATAGTTATGTTGCCATTTTTTAGTTTTTTTCTTATATGTTCGGTTTATGAAATAAAAAAAGTACATTGTAATCATTTTTCCTTTTTTTTAATTGGATTCATTTAAGACATTCAGGCCATTCCATTACTTTATTAATTTTAATATTTGTATTATAATTATTTTTTAAATGTAGATTTATATTTTGACTGCTTATTCCATCCATTTTGACACTTTTTTTTTTATATATATGTTTATGTATTATTATATTAATTTTAATATAATAGCGTTTTAATAAGAAGTTAGTTTTTTTGTTTGAGATTTCTTAACATCACTTAATGTTTATATATAAGGAATTATATTTAAAGGTATAACTCCAGTAGTTTTCCATATCTTGTCTACCTTTTTTTTATTAAATATTTTTTAATGTGTTCCATTATTAATAACAAGCTGAAAGTATCTAAAATAAAAATAAAAACATTTATAGTAATTTACTATTTTATTTCCATGTTCAATAAATTCCTTTAGATGCATTTCTTATATAAAAATATTGATGTTTATGTAATATAAAATGTCCAATTATGTATAATTGGTCTAGTTTGCTTATGTTTTTTTTGTAATATCACTAGTATGTTTGTAAAATCCAATTTTAGCATTTTTTTTTGTTTTAATAAAGATTTTTTTTAAAAGCAATTTTGTTTCTTTGAAATCCTTTTTACTTAGGTAAAGTTAAATTATTTATTAGAAAAAATTCGTCGGTAATCTGTGAGGCCGTCGTGGTGTTCGGGAGTAAACAAGCGTGTGACTGTGAGCGCGTTGGTTGTGGGCTCGATTCCCAGTCCAGAAAATGAATGAATTTAATATTTTCTTTTCTTAGCTCTGGTGTTGCGAAACACATCCGTTCCCACAATATTGAATTCTGACCCCAGATACGGGTCGCACACTCCCTGCACAAAGACTGCCTAATATAGAGTAAATAACAAAATAAAAAAATGGAAATATAAAAATAAAACTTCAAAATTTGAACAAAATTTTATTTTATTCTTTATAAATTAACATAAATTAAAGTTACAATTATCGATATAATAATAAGATTTATTATTAGGTATATTTATACTTTATTTAAATAGAAACTAGTGATAAAACCGCCTATAGCACAATATTATAAGTGTTCTGTATAGTACGTTCGACGAGTAGTGGCCCTCATTAAGGATGTAGGTAGCTGCAGATTTGATTTTCTAATTATTTTCTTCCTGAGCGTGAGGAACAATGGGTAAAAGATCAGAAAGCCTAATTTCAAGGCGGCCACGACTTGTCGACCGTACTCTATAAATATTTAAAAGATTATTAAAATCTACAATATCCACTATAGTATTTAAAGCTAATATATGCGTGTATAATTAAGAAGTATGATTTATATATACCGGAGTATGCAGAGTGAACTGAGTGCTATGACACTCTATTTCCCACAGACCGCACAAATTTTGCCTGCCTTGCCTTGTTACCAGGAAGACGGAATAATTAATTCCCTTGAGCGGGAATCGAACCCACAACCGTCCCGTTTACAGGTACACGCTTGTGCCACTGTGCCACAACTGAATGATATTAAAATTGTATATAAAAAATAAAGTTGCGGGTTTTGCACTCGCCTCACTTGCCAAAAGTAGATATCAATTAATATTTAATTGATATTAATATTAATTGACATATAATATTTTAATGACAATTATCATTGTCACAACTAAATATGTAAGAAAATTAAATTATTATACAGTATTTTATACATCTTAATTAGATATTTAACAAAATAAATAAAATACTGATAAACTACTAGGAAACAAAAACTAAAGTAATTTCTTCACAAATATCACATAAATTAAATATATTAAGATTGTCATTTTAAAAGTAAGATTAATTATCATACTTTTCCTTTCTTTTCACAATCACTAGAAAAAGATAAAAATAGTCCTTTTCTTATCACTATTATTAGAAAGTGACAGCATGACTCAAGATAATTATCAAAGCTAACTTTATTACACTTTTATTTTTTATATAAATAAAAAATAACATAAATATTTTTGTTCAATTCTCTTAATAGGTATATGTATTTATAATATTTAAATTTACATGAACAATTTTTTTTATGATTGATATATAGTAATGCATTTAAATTAAAAGTTCAGCTATCATCAGCCAAAAAGGGTGTCTAAATGTAGCAAAATTCATATTTTTTAAACCATTTACAATTTAAAAAACACAGTATATCTAATAAAAAAAATCTAAGCGATACTTATTTTCAAGGAAATTTGTATCTAATAAATAGATACTATTTATTCAAAATAACAAACAATCTAATTTGGAAAGTTTATGAACAGAATAGTAAAAACCTAAGACTTTAACGTATGATTTTCATAATTCATTCATACTAACCTTTAATTATTAAATAATATATAATTAAAAACCCCTCGATACAACAAGGTCAAAAAAAGTAAACGAACCGAAACGAAAAGGAGCTGATATGCTTCAAACAGCTGAACATATTTTCTTAAATCATAGCTAAGAACACTCGCTTAAGTCAAATATCAAATAAAATAACTCGAAATCGGCTTATCCGTTTGGGAGCTACGATGTCGCCGACAGACATATACACAGACACGTCGGGGGTTAAATGTGATAAAATATATTTTAAGAGTTAAAAAAATATCTTTAATATAATAGATGTGGGATGAAATTTCTAATTTATAAACATAATTATAATATTTTTATAATTGGATAATAATAATTTTAAATTATTTGTAATGATTTAAATGAATACTGTGTTCTAGTTAGGTGAAACTAAATATAAAAAAAAACTAAAAATACTTATAAAACTAAAAATATTTTTTATAAGTTAAATAACGAAAAAATTAAATCAAAAATATATTAGTTGATACACAAAATTATTTTATGTGCGTTATAAAAATAAAAGAAGACAAAAAAAATTAAATAAAAAAACTATAAATTGTTTTTTTTTGTACAGACGCCGTTGCATTGTAGCATTTGAAAAATGTTTATATCAGGCTTTCTACTCTCTCGCTCTCCACTTTTCGCCTATTTTCTATTAAAATGTCAATGAAAATAATTCATATAAATTATTATTTTTTTCATAGTCAATGAAAAAAATAATTATTATTCTCCTAAATGGAGATCGAACTCACAACCATTCCCTTTAAAGTCAGATACTGCCTGTTGCGCCATAACGACGTTGCGATATCGTCTTTTATCCTTTCTAGTCTCTTATTTCATTTAACCTACTAGCATTTACTTGCGGCTTCGACCGCGTGGCCAAATTGACCTAAGAGTGATGTATGACACATTCTAAGTATTCGGGGTGACTCTTAGCAGGGTAGGCAGAGGAAACCAGGGAACCTAGTTTTAAGTCATTCTGTTCCCCACTTTCTGCCGAATTGTGAAGGCATTGCGTCTGGCCGATGGAACTCAACGCCGCGCTTTCCCTCGTCACCAGAGCGAGGAAATGAAAATGTTAAATATTTAATCTTCGAGTGGGAATCGAACCCACAACCCGTCGTGACAGTCGCACGCTTGCCCCTGTGCCACGACTGGTTCTCCGCATATAGTTGTCCTAATCAAAAAATAATATTAAATTAAAAAAGATATAAATAATTAAAATTAAATAGTTAATGTAATTTTTTTTGTATATTTTTCTCATTTTAAGTACGAAATAAACTATCACAGGTGATTTTTAAGGTACACATTTTAAAGGACATTTTTCTTAATACTAACAGTTGATCAGTTTAAAAATTGCATTTTTTTGTATTATTCATATAAAGTAGGTTTTCTGTTTAATAAAAGTACTTAAAAATTTTTTGTATGACCAATAGAGTTCAAAACGATTGTAATTTTTTTTTATTTTTTATGAAAATAATATTTTTGACTTTCTATATATGCCATTTCTATACTGACCTCATACAATATATATACTTGAAACCTTATAAACTAAGGTATGGATAAAAATAGATACATAATTAAGCTTTTCATTTGAACATTTGTATAAATTTTACGCATTATATTCGCAATTTTACACTTCAAAATGTTTTTTAAACCGAATTTCGTTCTTTTAAACTTCAAATTCGTACTTTTACTAATAATAAAAATTTTAAATATCATTTAAAGTTAAAATTAATAATTTCATTTGGTGTGTGATGTGTGATAAGTGTCAAGTGTAAAATGGCGAATTTGATACGTAAAAGTATGAATTTAGAGGCAAAAAGCTATATCTTCTAATAAAATTACACTAATATAAAAATACATTAATCTTTATAATAAATGAGTTCTTTTTTAGTTCTTCCGAAGATTTTGTTTGACAGAGAAAGAAGAATTACAAGTGTTGTTATATATATTTTTTTTTCAATTTTATGATCGCATACAAAAAGTTAAACATTGTACATATAGGTATATGACTTTTGAATTTAATAGATACATCTAAAATCATAGGTGTCACTCTTAAAGAAAAATGACCTAACTTAGAATTTACAGTTAGTCAAACACCATAAATAAGTTTTTTGTCAGTTTTTTAGTAAAATCAAGTTAAATTAAGCCAAAAACTGAGTAAAATATATTATATTCTAAAGTCATATACTATACAATTTTTAATGAAAGTTTCTTTTTTACTTTAACTGGCTTAATCGTGACCAGACGAGACTGGTCAGTCAGTTGTCGATATAACTATGACTATAGTACAGTACAGTACAGTATATTATCCAATATATTGTACTGTCTATAGTCCAATATATAAAATAAATCAGTTTCACGCTGTATCCCGCACACAGCAGGGTAGGCAGAGGGAACCTAGTGTTAAGACACTCCGTTCCCCACTTTCTGCCGAATTCTGGAGGCATTGCGTGTTGAGTGGCAGAACTCAACGCTGCGCTTAACCTCGACACCAGAGCGAAGAAATGGAAATATAAATTTAAATAAATATTTCATCTCCTCGAGTGGGGATCGAATCCACAACCAGTTGGTTTTACAGTCACACCTCGTGCCACTGCGCCACCACTGGCCTCAAGACAGATAGTACAGTATATTATTCAATACTAAAATATACGCAATTTATATATTTATAACACTACTATTTAAATATTCCCAAACATTTTTGCAGTGTTTCTCACAGATAAAAAATATACTTTTTTAGACAACGTAGAAAAAAAATTGCACATAGCCTCTAGCAAGCAGCCGAGAAGGTGCCGGTTCAAATTCCACTACTTTAAATTTTTATACATTTTCTAAGACCGAAAACCAAAAATTCACCTATCCATGTTCAATCAATGCCAAGTAAAAACGCAGTGGCATATTAACAAATAAGCCGACGCGACCACCAAGTGTCCCACCATGACGGGGAAGCCCACCTTGAAGAACTGCATGAAGCTGAACCTGTACCCGTGCTGCTCCGCCACTCCCGCGCACACCACGTTGGCGCTCGCGCCGATCAGGGTGCCGTTACCTGAGGGACATCATCAGTTTTTATATAATATGATATGTGGTTAGGCAGAGAGAACCTAGTGTTACGACACTCCGTTACCCACGTATAATATAGTAATTGCAATATCCGTAATATAAACGTATGTTTTTTAATCAAGTTAATGTTCGATCAGAGAAAACCTAGTAAAATATTTTCCTTTTCCTCTTTTTTGACCAACATCGGTTTACATAATGTTTCAGCTTAAGTTTAAAACGATAAGATTTCTAGATATATCGTGTCTGAGCACTAGGTCGCCAGACTCCGTCTGCTTAAAACAAAATAAGCATTCCCCTAAGCAAGATTTGATCGATCGATCGATCATCTACATAAAAATATGGAGAACATGAAGATTGCGATAAATACAGTCACTATACAGGGTGAAAGTGTCAGCACCATTTTAAATGAAACCACAATTTAAACTACTCTATAAAAGCCTAATTACAATTATTATTATTTTTTTTCTAAAAATGAAAAAGTGATTTTTTCAAACAAAATAAATAATAAAATATTGTTGTAATATAAAATGCCATTTGTCAAGAACGACGCGCGCACACATAAACCTATTAAAGGAACAACGCCGCATACGCCTCATTCCGAAATCGAGTCGTAGGTATTGTCATTGTCACCGGTTCATAGTACGGTCAATATGAATAATATCAAAAAAAATAACAACAGCAAACTCACCCCCCAAACAAGCACCAAAAGACAATGCCCAGATCAGCGGCGGGGTGGGGAGCTGCAGCGAGGGGTTGGAGCCCAGCGCGGTCACCACCCTCACCATCATGGTGGTCAGCGGTATGTTGTCCACGAACGCTGACGTGATGCCCGACACCTACAACATAGAGGGACTTGTAGCAAATGGCCAAATTAAGATTTAAAATGTTATAGTTCACACAAACGAGTTTGATATCTTCCTATTTCCTCGCCGAATACTGGTTTATTGCACGTTGAGTAGCGGAACTTAACGCAGCGCTTTGGCTCAACGTCGGGACGAAGAAATGACAATATTAAATATTTTACTTCCTCAAGTGGAAATAGAATCCACAACGTGTCGCGTTTACAGTAAACACGCTTGATTTTGAAGGAAATAATCATTTTTTATGGTTGAATTTGAACATAATGATGTCGCTGACCGTCATCGTAATTAACACTATGTCATTCATCAAAATAATTGTGGAGAATTTGAATAAGAAATAGTGACTGATGGATAGAATTTGTCCACGTCGTGTGTGGAGAAAAGCGATGAGTACCTATATGTTTTATCGTAATATTTTTAACATTTTTTAGAATAAAATTAAATTAAAATTAAATTAGCTTCACGCTATATCCCGCACACAGCCGGGTAGGCAGAGGGAATCTAGTGTTAAGACACTCCGTTCCCCACTTTCTGCCGAATTCTGGAGGCACTGCGTGTTGAGTGGCAGAACTCAACGCCGCGCTTAGCCTTGACACCAGAGCGAAGAAATGTAAATATAAATTTAAGTAAATATTTCATTTCCTCGAGTGGGGATCGAACCCATAACCGTCGCGTTACAGTCACACCCTTGTGACCCTGGGCCACGACGGTCTCATTTTTCTACAATAGATAATCTATCTTTGTCTTAGAGCATCAGGAAAATAATATATTTCAATCCGTAACTTAGGTCACAAAAAGCTTTCTACGTTTTTCTTATCTAAGCAGAGATTTTTTTACTTTTATTTTTTGGAGGCATTTCCTATTGAATATAACTAATAGATATAGAGAATTGAAAAAGACATTATGTATATAAGTTATCGTCTAACTTACATAATTAAATCAGATTAGTCTATAAAATTTAGACATATAATATAAAGAAGAAAATTAATTAAAGTAGGAAAGAAACATAATAAAGTAGGAGAGAACAAATGCAATACCAACCCATAACAAAAGCAATAAAGCCACAGCCAATCTGCCATTTTCATCCACTTTCATGATAAGACCTTCAGTCAGACCACCGATGAACTCAATAAGACCGAGTTTTGTAAGTGCCTGGAAAAGAAAAGTATTAATTTTTTTTTTAGTTTCACGCTTTATCCCGCAAATAGTAGAATAGGCAGAGGGAACCTAGATTCAAGATACGTTATTTCAGTCTATCTGTCCGACGCATTGATATTTTAGTGGCGGAACTTAACGCCGCGCTAAGCGGGGGTCGAACCTGCAACCGAATAAAATTTCGTAATAAAAATATACTTGAAGCGATTTGAAATCATGCCTCTAGTATATTAACCAAGTGCTATACTATTATGCTATTGAACATTGCTGCTACTAACTACAATTTTTTTTAATGGTCAGTTTAATTTATTATTTAATTTTGACTATTTTTATATAAGTATAATATTAAAAGTAAAAGTTTAATAAAGAGACCTATATCCATAAGAGAAAGAGAGATAGAGAAAGGGAGGGGGAAGGTAGGAAAGAGAGTAGTATTAGAAGTTATAGACAACTTTTTTTCTACTTCGAATTCACAAATTATTATGTAACTTGTGAATTATACAATCTTATATGACAAAAAAATAAGATTCATAAATTAAGACAAAACACACTAAAATGACTACAGAGGCTAACTATTATATTAAAAGAGTTAAATTTAACTAAAATGATAATAACAATGACCTCCATCAGAACAAACAAGGCGGCAAAGAACAGCAACGTAGACCACTCGACGCGGTGCAGGATGGGCTCCAGGTCGTCCCGGTCCGCCAGCACCAGCAGCAGGATGGCGCCCAGCAGCGCCGTCCAGCCCAGCGACACTCGGTCTGGAATCATCATCGTCATGATCATATCATCATATACATACATATATTTGTGGACAACAATACCTAATATCAATTTATTGGGATACTTCTTTAGTCCTTCTCAACTTATAATTTTTAAATATAATTTGCACAACGACAGGAATATATCTCTACAAATCTAGCCATGATAATCGGTATTAAGTCGAACCCACAACTACCATCTACGTTCTCCTTAAAAATGATCGCTTAATAAAATAAAAAGCACACTTACTTAACTCTGGTATCGAGTGTAAGAAGAACACAGCGACGACGAAACTTATGGCAACAGTGGACTTCAGTAGTAGCATCTTGTCACGGATTTTGTACTAAAAAAAATAATTATATACTATAAAAATAATTTCCCACTAAAATAAATGAAAAAGTATGAAAAACATCTTAATAATTTAATATACATACATATTCCTTATTTTCTTTGAAAAAATAATCAAGCATAATATCTATTGTCTAAATCGAAATGATAAATAATCTTTGTACCGGATAGTCCATTTATCGAGAGGGCTATAAGCTTTTGGCCACTGTACCCGGTCAAAGTTACTTCGGCTTCATACAAAACAAGTCATTATTTGGAATTAATCACGGATGCTGATAAAAAATAACAAGAAAATTATAAACACCTTTTCCTTCAACTGAGATAATGTAGTTTGAAAAGTTTCTTTCGGACAAACTCTTTTAGAACTCTCTTTTTCCATATTCTCCAACTGTACATTGAGTTTTTTTATTTTCCTCTCCAGTCTTTCTCTTACGACTTGTTGATCTTTACTCAAATGTGGTAAAGATTCTATTGCACGACGCCATATTGATATCTGATGGCGGAGGTCTGAAATGAAAATATATGATTTTATTAGTGACCCACCTGCGGCTTCGCCCGCTTATATTGTTATATTATAGCCAAATTATACAAAATCATTACATAAAGTGTAGCGTATATATTCTGGTGAATAAATAGATATAAATGTATGTAAATGTAATGTAAAGTAAAATAAACATAAAGAATGTTTATAATATTATTATTTAGTTGGATTAGATTTAACACAAAATTTTGTTTGTTGTTGGCTAAAGGTAGACTTTTTATTTACCAGTTATCATATGGGCATTTGGAGAAGGGAAAATTTTTGGATAGTTTTTAAAAATGGTTTTAGTTCCGTAACAGGATTCTCATATACAGGATAGAAGTTCGTTACATTCAAATTTCTTACTACGTAACTACGCACTTGTGCAAAAATAAATATATCTTTGGACTCCAAAATCCAAAAAATACAACCTCTAAAATCTAAATGCTTACAAAAACTTAATCTTAGAAATTTATCATTATTTTTTTTCTTCTTTTTAAAATATCAATTATTCCACTTACCCTGTATTTCCCGCGGCACATTCAAACGTAACTTGCTGGTATCCCTATATATGTACCGTAGCTGGAAGTATGTCTGTACGCACACTAGGAGGATTCCAAGCGTCATATGCATTGTGAAATTAGTAAAGTTGATACCCTGAAAAGAAAACATTAAGAAAATGATTTTATTTTACTGTTTTGGGATAAATTATGATAGAATGTGGGTTTTAGCTGATCTGAAATTGATCTCTCAAGATGCATGACCTCGATTCGGATTCAGATTCGGACGGCAAGTGGACAACAGAGTGTCTTTACACTAAGTTTTATCCAGCTAAACCCACTACAAGAGAAAAAGCGTAAAGCTCCTCTATATATAAGCCACTTACCGCTTGAACAACAGCTTTGTTAGACGCAATTATGACATTCGGGGGATCCCCAACGGGCGTCGCCGTGCCTCCAATGTTGCTGAACAGCACCATTGACATTAATATGGGCACAGGGTCCATATCCATTACTTCGCATAGCCTGAAAAGATTTGTTTGTGTGTAAATAAAAAAAATCTATACTAATATTGTAACGTCAGAAATTGTTTGGTCACAATAAAAATCATATATCAGAATTTCTTAAATATAATAAAATTAATATTGGCGCTATCGTAGCTCATTGGCAATCATATTGAACGCGAAGTTTGCGTGTTCCATCTTCTCTCGTGGAAATGTTCTTTCTTTTTTATATTTAACTCAATCTCTCTGAATAAATGAAATATTAAATATTTTATTTCCTCAATGATGTGGAAATCGAGTGGAAGCCTGTGGCGTTTAAAGTCGGACTCTGGTTCCCCTGGGCCACAACTGGCCGTATAAATACACAAATACTTTACATATTGCTTAGTCTTGTAATACTAACTCTGGTTTCAGGTTTCACCATTATGCACGAAATGTATTTTTACGCGTATATAGCACGGTTGGTGAATTAATTAAGTTCGAATTAAGTCAATTTGCGTACCGTTAAGGGTTTTTTTACATGCTGGACTTATATTCGATAATGGACTGATTCCATCACACCAGACTCACATATAAAATAAAAAAATAGTAGAGGCTGATTTAAAAAAATCTACTTTACAACCGATTAATTTGTCCAAAAACTAAATAATAGTATTTTTTGTTATTACCGTATAGTCACTGGTGTCATCAAGAGCACAGTCGTCACATTGTCCAAGAAAGTCGACAACAGCGCTGTGATAACACAAAGCAGTGTTATAAGAGGCCACAGCTTACCTTTCGTCACCTGAAATGAAATAAATTATATTTATAAAAGAGGCCTTCGTGGTGCACGAACACGACTGTTGTAGGTTCAATACGCAGTGGGTTAACGGTAAATTGATGGGCATTGCGTGTTGAGTTACGGTTTCATTTCCTGGCTCTGGTAAGAAGTTTGACTTTTACCTTTATTTTCCATATTTTTTTTATTTATTTCACCTTCATTATTAATAAGTCGCTATAAGTATGTAAATATCTACAGCTGTTAATAAATAGCAGCATTTCGAACTATCTTCTATCTTTTTCTGTTTACTTTCATTGAGTTAGATAAGCCCGTTTTATCTCAGTAATGAGTTGCAGCTTGTTTGTTGTATACTATACTATGTATTTCTGCAGCCGCTTTAACAACCGATACTATAAAACAGTATAAAAAAAATATTTAAGGGGGACACCCATACAACAAACATGCGCGAATCCGACTCGCACTTGGCCTGTTGTTTTTCTCAGAATCACTGCCATGAAAAATTTAAAGTAATTTTTGTTACTCATCTATTTTCTTACTAGTGTCTAATACTACTAGTGTATATTTGTATGTTTCATATATATATATAGAATAAAAATCCATCTTCATCAACTTTCTTGTATGTTTCATATTTATATACGACGTTGGTGAGGATGTTTATTCTACCTTTACATAAAAACTACTAAACGGATTTGGATGTAAAATGAACTTTACAGTACTATTACTGTAAAGTTTCATCAAAAGTATAATAAACATATACGTACTTAGCTACAATATATGCAAAGATTTTGTATAAATTGGTTATAATATAACGACAACTTCAAGCGGGCGAAGCCTTTGGGTCACTAGTGCAATTTATGATATAATATTCAATATAGCAATATTTATAGTAAAAAAATTTTCTTCATCTATATATATAAAAGGACGTGTACCTAACTGACTGAGGTAAGACGCACCTACAGCCACACGTGTGTAAAAACGTGAAATTTAAACATTTTTTTAAATCGGCACTGATTTTTATAAAATTTGAAATTCAGACTCTTAAAAATATTTCATTGAACACGTATTTCATGGTTTTTTAGAATTCACCCCCTAAAGATTCAAATAAGGGGTTGAAAGTTTATATGGAAAAATCTTTAAATTGCCACCGATTATTATTAAACTTTTAATTTAGACTGTTAAAAATATTTTATTGAACACGTGTTTCGTGTTTTTTTTTTAAATTCATCCATAAGGGTGCAAATAAGCGGGCGAAGCTGCGCGCGCCCCCTAATATCCATACCTATATTATAAATTCGAAAGTAACTGTGTCTGTCTGTCTGTCTGTTTGTCTGTGCCGCAATCAGGGCCAAACCGCTAATTCAATTGTAATAAAATACTCATACAGAGATACTTGAAGGTCTTCGGATGAACATAGGTTACTTTTTTTTCTCATATTTGTAATATTGTCGATATATACTAATATATTAAAATATTTTTCAATTTGACAGGCAATTTATTCCGCCATGTTAATAACAACCGACCGTTGCTAAGCAACGCTAAGCACCCAAAATGAGCTTGCTTAACGCATTCATGGCGTGCGCCGACTCAACCTTATGACATACATAAAAATAATTAAAATTAAAATTAAAAAAATAATGTTTTACAAAAATATTGTCCTTTAAATAATGTTTAAAAAAGTCCGCGATACACATACCATATTTATCTCTGAAGCTTGAGCAAAGTAACACAGTAACAACAAGTAACCATTTTAATTAATTTACTTTATATTTATCGGGTTTTTGTTGTATGTATTTTCTGTAATTTCATATTGATCCTTATGAAAATGAATATAATAGTCACTTTTAGTATTTCATCTGGATTGAAATTATAGTTCACTGTATAACATTCTAATAAATAATTAAGGAGATGTCACTGATTCGAAATAACCTAACATACGACCGGCATAGTATGACCGACGCGAACGGGCAGATGACTTTGACGGTTTTGTAAATTTTCATACATTTTCGAACTACTGTTAATTTTTATGTAATTATTTGCTGTTTATAATTAATTTATACTTTTCTTTGGTTCTTCGCTTATTCGAGGAGCAGATTAGTTAGATTTTCATAAATTTCTTGGTGTGGTGTAAGTTGCGGCCCTGCGCGGCATCGGTGTAATATTATTTAAGTA
>JAATLQ010036799.1:22455-56174 GCA_013421005.1 Heliconius erato x Heliconius himera | reverse complement strand
ATGGTTATCTATACCGTTGTTATACACTTAATAAATTGTGGTTTTAGTTTTCTGGGATTTTATTTGATATTGCTCGCAAAACTTATCATATTTAATGTAGAAAGGACTTTAGTTATTTCATATAGTATCTATGTACGCGCGCAAGGAAAACGAGTAAAAAGATTTTTCCCGGGTAAATCAGTAAAATCGATCACTGAAAGTCCAATAAAAAATAGTTCAGTTATTCTGGATATTAGCTCAGGGAAATAGAAAGACAGAAAGAGATAGGATTATTAATAATGTAGCTGGTTTTGTTTAGTTTTTTTTATTAATATTTTACTATGGTTACGTTTACTTATATATTTTTTTATTTAAATTAGTTACATATTTTCACAAACAATTTCCTAAATATATCTATAAGCATTCGTAAAGTTTAGGCGGGCGAAGCCGCGTTCGGGTCGGCTAGTAGTATATATAAATAGCAAAGCATGATGCGCAATATGCATAAGAATTTGCCCTCAGCCAAGGATTAAACTTATGACCACAAAATATACACATCACAATATACAGATATGTAAACAAAACTTACCTCAAAAGTGAATACAGCCAAGAAATCAAACATTCCAGTTTCAGCCATGATCGATACCAGTATCATCATGCTGAACAGCAACAGCAGTGTTTCCACGTCCAGCCAGGAGACCAGTTGTGGTAGGGAAGGTCTTTCACCAACTAACGAGAGTACTGCTAGCGATGCTGTTGAAATGAGGATAGCTGCCATTGTACGGTTTATGACCTGGAATAATCAAACTTTATTGGGGCTTCTTTATAGTTTTTTTAGTGTGAATCTTAAAAAATGCTGTATCATGCATATAGTAGAGTAGGCAGAGGGAACCTGGGAACCTAGTATTAAGGCACTTCGTTTCCATTAAGACTCGTTCTCGATTTTTCGCTATATCCTGGAGGCACTGCGTGTTGACTGGCCTTGTTATCAGCAATTTGACCAATCACATTTATCTGTGTTCTGTACACAGCTATAATTAAAATGTTCATACAATTTGTAAACATTATATTTTTATGTGGAATATTATGAACTATTGGGTGGGGAATGGAAGTGTCTTAATGGGAACGGACTGTCTTAACACAAGGTTGCAAGTTGTAGGTTCACTCTACCGTGCCATGTTCTGCACGTTGCAAGGTAGGCAGAGGAAACCTGGGAACCTTGTGTTAAGAAATAACTTTACAATCTATCATCAATCTATATCACTAATCGAGTGTATTCCATGTTGGATTACACTCGATTAGTGATCGGTAACTTAATTTTTCAGCAAACCGATTCTTTTGATCAATTTATTATTCTATCTATTTAAAATAAGAGGATACTCTTTATCTTTTTACTGTTACTCCAAGATACTTTCTATCCATTTAAATTAAAAATCTGACATTATTTCTATAAGGTGCTCAAGACCAATGCAAAAAAAATGCGAACACATTATAAAATAATATATTTATACAAACAGATGGATGTACACACAAAAGATTATAATAATATTGGCATGCAACAAGTCACTTATATTATTCTAGAACTATTTTTAGTTGCATAATTTGCATAAATTACAACTATAGCGTTTTATACTAGCAAAGATAAAGTAAAGTAGACTTTAATATTGTAATTATTTTCCTTAATGTTTGTGATGAATGAACGAATGAAAGATGAATAATGTGAGGTACAGAGTTTGACTGTAAACGCGACTGTTGTGGGTTCAGTCCTCATACGGGAGGACGAATATTTTTTTATTTCCTCGCTGTACTAACAAGACAGAACGCGGCGTTGAGTTCCGTCACTCAAAACACAGTGACTATAATATTAGGGGGAGCATAGGGCACAGAGTTTTAGCCCATATAAAAAAGTAATGCATCATTACCACGTAGTTTTATTATAGCTATATATTTATTATATAACTAACGTATTATTATCATTCGGTATGCCGTCATCAATCACTCGATGGTCGTAAATGTGAAAACTTATAAATAATTATACATTAAATACTCATCTATCTATATAAGCAAAGAACCTGCAACGGAGAGCTTTGCTCTGGCTGGACAGATTTGGTAACTGGTGTATCTCAAGACGGCGTACTCTCTTCTCTCCTCTTTCCCATTTTTATAAATGAAATTACCAAAATGCTATCTTGTCAATAACATCTCTACGCTGACTATTTACAGCTATCTTGACACCACACTCTCGAAGACTTAAATACTGCAATTCTAAACATCAATTCTGATCTAGCTCATATCAGTGAGTGGGCGACTTTGTTTGGCCTTCTCATTAACCCCCAAATTTCAAGCCTTAATAATTGGAAGTAGACTTACGAGCCCTAAGTAGATTTTAATACCTTGCATAAAACTAAACGAGACAATAATACCGTTAACTGATTCAGCAGGAAATTTAGATATTATAATTGGTAGCCATCACCCAACACAACTTTTAGTGTCTAAGTTCCCGAAGTTTCTCTGACTGAAGGTACAGTGAAACGACTAACGTGACGTAATATAGCTTTAGTTCTAGATGGCCTACGTAACACAAAAATATTTTTCAATTCGAACTAGTAGTGCCTGATATTAGCGCATTCAACGAAACCAACTCGTCATCTTTATTTTTTTGTAGCTTCATGCTTTATATTTCATACTTATCGCTAGCAAGGTAGCCAGAGAGAACGGAGAGCCAAACGCAACGATCTCTGCATACCTTTTGCGCCTCATCCACTATCATCAAACTCTTCATATCCATAGCCCCCCGGAGAATCCACATACCTTTTACGTGATAGTTGTCCAATATCATCGATACTGTATTTTCGAAGGTCAATCGATGTCTCTTCCTGCCTCTCTTACCATTCACCATTTTTTTACAAATATTTTTTTGCCATTCTTTTACCACTAATTCTCTTAACGTGCCCAAATCACTTTCATATTTCTTTAATTCTTCTTTAGTAGCCGTATAACAGCGTAGGTACCAAAACCGCCTTGTGTACGGTCAAACGTGCAGCTGTGCTGACGTTTCGCCGTGTCATCAATGCAGCTATGGCACCGTCAACTCTGTTACCGTCAGCAATATACCTGTCCACGTCCATTTCATATCTACTCTCTCTACTAATCATACTTCCCAAATATATCACTTCATTCTCTTGTTCTAATATCATATCATTTACACTGATCTTGCATTCTGTCTTTTATTCATTCCTTTCAAATATCTGATACTTTGTGTCCTTTATAATATTATATAAGACAATTGTAGCGCAGGGACACAACCGTGTGACTGTAATAGCGGCAGGTCGTAAGATCGATTCTCACTTAAGAAAATGATTTTTTTTTATTGTATTTATTTCTTCGCTCAGGTGTCGAGCTTCATGTTTTTATTTCGTCGGTCTACTTCCGCCATTCAGAAAGCAAAGCCTCCAGAAGTCGGTGGAAAGCGGGAAGCGGAGTGTCTTAGCACTAGGCTCACTCTGCCTACCCTACTACACACAGGATATAGCGTGAAGCTGAAATAATATAAAGTATATAGCGGTTTCATCTAAGTATTTTTATAATTTTCATTAGTTACGTAATATTTTATAGGAAGCTAACAATAAGATTTTATAATGATTTATATCGCTTTACGTTAATTAAATTTGATATGCTTGATATATGCATATGTTATTTGTATAAAATACCAAATAAACTACTAGTCATTTTACACGTTATTTCATCATCATTGTCACTCCAATTTTCAATATCAAAATCAAATCAAATCAGCTTCACGCTGCATCCCGCACACAGCAGGGTAGGCAGAGTGTACCTAGTGTAAGACACTCCGTTCCCCACTTTCTGCCGAATTCTGGAGGCATTGCGTGTTAAGTGGGAGAACTCAACGCCGCGCTTTGCCTCGACACCAGAGCGAAGAAATCGAAATATAAATTTAAGTAAATATTTCATCTCCTCGAGTGGGGATTGAACCCACAACCAGTCGGTTTTACAATCATACTTTGTGTCGCTGCGTCACGACTGGCCTCTTCATCTTCTGGAATTTTTAACATCGAGACCATTTTTTGTAATATAAGAAGTTACTGATTTGAAATCTCTTTGAGTTTAAACATTTCTCAAGCATCGATTATTTCTTTTAGCTCCACGTTGTAGTCACATAGCAGGGCTAGACCGTTGGGCCCGGTCGACGTGCCGTGAGATAGGACTGGCCTCGGCGGAGAGTGTGTCGTGAGACTGAGGAATGAATCCTGCCACTCGGTCAGGATCCAGAAGGACGCTGCGAGGGCGTCGAAGAAGCGGGTGTGTATTGACACAATTCCATTGCTTTTATGGTCTTTTTACCTACACCTACTCTCTTTTACACGAGTTTGCTAACAATAGTATATATTTAGTTTTTATAATTATATAATTATTATTATTAATTATAAAAAAACAATAATATAATAAATAAGTAAGCATAGCAGTAGGTTCCCTCCGCCTCTACCAACTAACTCTGCAGTATGTGGGATACATTTTAAAACTCTATTAAATCACGATTTTTTTATCCAATCTTAAAAATTGACACACGGATGCATCAGAGTAAATAACACCGATAAAACGATCATTAATATTTAATGTAGTTTTAATCTCGACCTTTGACCTTGTTTAGCTAAGCGATAGTACTTTCCTACTTTACGATTAATTAACCAATTAATAATATTACACCACCGTGACGCAGTGGAATAGTGTTAGACTGCACATGCCTTATGTAGGTTTGATTTCTATTTTGAGTAATTATTATTTTCAAGTATGTTCACTGTTCATTTCACTGCTCTGGCAATCCAACAAACAATGTTTTTACATACAGAAAATTAAGAAAGAAGTGTCTTAGCACAAGGTTCTCTCCGTAAACCATGCTCTGCGGGAAAAAGCGTGATTATAAAAAAAATAATTATAATACAACAACAGTTATGTCTTTATATGTAGTAGATACCTAATGATACCTGACAACCTAAAATATTCATATCAGCTTCACGCTGTATCCCGAACACAGCAGGGTAGGAAGAAGGAACGGAGTGTTGAGACACTACGTTCCGAATTCTTACGTATTAAGTGGCGGAACCCCACGGCGGAACTAAATATTCACTACATTTAAATATCTAAAACAATACGTATACGACAATACATGTGTAGTTCGATAAGAAACATATAGACGGAATTAGCAAATTACAATTTTCAACTTATATTACGCCTTATTGAAGAAGAAATTAAGTCGATTTTGATCAAACTTCGATAGAAATGTTATCATTAGTTCAATTAGTAATGTTAATCCTTTATTATATGTCAATTTTAATACACGCCCTAACCTTTGTGTGTATAGTTGTTGTATATATATATTTTATTCTCAGAGCCCAGTCGTGGCGCAGCAGCACGAGGTGTGACTGTAAAACCGACTGGTTGTGGGTTCAATCCCCACTCGAGGAGATGAAATATTTACTTAAATTTATATTTCCATTTCTTCGCTCTGGTGTCGAGGTTAAGCGCGGCGTTGAGTTCTGCCACTCAACACGCAATGTTTCCAGAATTCGGCAGAAAGTGGGGAACAGAGTGTCTTAATACTAGGTTCCCTCTGCCTACCCTGCTGTGTGCGGGATACAGCGTGAAGCTGATTTTTTTTTTTTATTTATATTTCTCAAGAAGATCTACTATTTTAATATATTTTAGTATTTTAATACTTACTTTACTACACCGTATTCCGCACACTGGAGGAATCAATTATTTTCATTTTCTATCTCTGGTCAAAAGACAAAGCGTTATGCTCCGCGATGCAACGAGCCATGTCCCGAAAGTTCGGCGGTGCGCGGGAAACGCAGTGTTTTCACACTAGGTTCCCTTTATCTTATCCTATCTATAAGCAAGATTTTTAAACTCTCTCACTGTTTCCTTTTTAAGGCTGTTTCTCGCATACAAAATTCCCCACTCTCCGCTGTATTTTCGAGACATTGTGTATTAAGTGGTGGAACTCAACGTCAAACTTTGCCTTGTTACCATAGCGTGAAAATTAAAATAATTTATTCCTTTACAGTAACACGCAGTGTCTCGGCCGACCTCTACCTCCTCTCGCTTTTTCAGTAAAAAAAGAAACAAAATAAAAAACTTACCTCAAAAATAATCAGCACATACAGCCCACACAGCAATACGCACGCGTACAAAACACCAATTTTCACATTTAACGGATTCACTGTGTACGTGATGGTGAATGGCGCGCTCTCATTGGCCGACGTGCTTACACGTAGCGAATAGCCATTGGTCGAATTAGTTTTGATATCCAACATGGCGGTACGGGATTCCCCTTGTGTGAAATCTAAGTTAGTGTTTTGTAGGAGAATGGTGCAAGGCTCGGATGTCTAAAAAAGATATTGATTTAATTATTGTTCTGAACTTTCAGTAGTCTCCCTTTATTTCGTTTTATTTTCACGCTGTATCCCCTATATAGCAGAGTCAACAGAGGAAAACTTATGTTAAGACATTCTTTCCCTCACATTCATAAAAATATGAAATAATCCATTTCTCCGGAAGAGAATCGAGTCCATAACCGTTGGGAAAAAAATCTACGGTTAATATATTTATGGTAATTATTGGCGCAGTTCATTGTTCAGACTTTATACGATATTCTTGCAGGTTTACTGGCTCAAAGGGAAAGTGACTTAATGGGAACGAACTGTCTTAATATTATGTGTAGGATACAACGTGAAGCTAAAAATTAGCACCTAAAATCACACACTTGTGACCCTGCGCCATGATTTGTTTTCTTCAGTGTTTTTGCATATTTTTCATTTATATATCGAGATTTTAAAGCACATCTTTATCTGAAATATACAAACGAAAAAAATAAATACTTACCGTTACATTACCATCCAGTTGATCCATCGACCATGTCTCCAGCCATACATCCATTTTTCTATATTCTTCCGAAACAGTTTCGTTCAGTTTCTTTTCGGCTTGTTCACTCAGAAACGGTCCAGATATCTTCACACGCACGGTCAATTGCGAATCCGATATATTTAATGGATAGCCTGTGAAATGTTTGTCACGATTCAAAGTCCTAAGTCGAAAAATTTACTTTTTAAAAGTTAAACGTTTAATTTTTTTATGATACATACAAACGCAATGCCTTTAGAATTCGACGAAAAATGGGGAAGGGAGTGTTTTAATACTAGGTTCCCTCTGCCTATTCCCTCTGCCTACCCTACTATAAACGGGATACATCGTGAATCTGGTTCACGAAAGTTAACCAGATTTAACCTTACTTGAAAAGAATCGGAGCAAGGAACGGTATTTGTTTATTTTTTTTTCTTTAGTGATAAATTAATCATTCACTCCATTTCATATTTTTGTACAAAGAAATTGCAGCACTCAATATACCACTTTGCTTAGTAAGATCAGGAAAATATTTTTTCGATATTCTCGCTGTTGAATCCCGCATATTTGCTATTAAATAATAATTAATACAGGATAAAAATAATTCCCCACAAAAATAAATAAATAATCAGCTTCACGCTGTATCCCGCACACAGCAGGCAGGGGAAACCTAGGGTTAAGACATTCCCTTCCTATTAAGACAGTTCCGTTCTCTATTATCCGCTTAATTCTAGAGGCATTGCATGGTGAGTGGCGGAACTCAACGCCACGAAGTGCCTTGTTACCAAAGCGAAGGGATTAAAATATTAAATATTTCAGTAAACATGTTATGCTCACTTGTCTTATTTCTAGTACAAACTCTGCCTTTTGCATAAGTACGAGGCATATTACAACTACATACATATATCATTGTTAGTTACAGTTAAAATACACGGTTAAAAATAACTTTACATTACAGCATATTATGTTTACATTCTGCACGCTCGATGGTCAGGTCATTCACCGAAGACCTTAAGCTACCTAGACTACGTGTCTAGATCTTGATAGGTTTCACTTTGTTGTTTACATAATGTTAGTATTAGAATACGATTTTAATTTTCACTTGTGAAATAGAAAATTGTGATTTAATTTCAATTTACAATTGGTTCTAGTTTTTTTTTTTGAGATAAAAAGTATCTTTATGTTTATTTACAATCTATTTTTTTAGCTTCACGCTGTATCGTGAAGAGCAGAGTAGGCAGAGTGAACCTGGAAACCTTGTGATAAGATACCGTTCCCATTGAGACACTTGCATGGGGAATTTCGAGGAATTCTGAAGGCGAAACTCTTCGCCGCGTTTTTGTCTCGTTACCAAAGTAAGAAAATGAAAATATTAAACATTTTCTTTCCTCAAATACGAATCTTGCGCATAAACTGTCGTTTTAAACGTTTACACTCGCACGCTTGTGCTCCTGTGCTACGGCAGGCCTCTATATTTTATGTTACAATATCTAAATTTTATGCTATTTGTTTTAATGTTATATTCATTTTCAATTGTTTGTTGCATATTATAGAGGTTTACAGACATAATTAAAAATCAGTCTAATATACATTAGGCTGATTAAATCGTTTTTTTTTAATAAACAAGCGATTGTTGTTATTATTAAAAGCGCGGCGTTAAAGTGGGGAAAAGAAGTGGTTTAATGGGAAGTGTCTCAAAATTATTTTTCCAGGTACATTCTGCCTACCCTACATGCGTGCAATAGCGTAAAGCTAAAAAAAAAAGAAAAAAAAATGTTTTTTATTGAAGGAATCCTACCAAAAAAATATGGAACAACTAACTTACTTTTAATTTCTCCAGGATTCACAGACGAGATTCTAACGATTTCCTCCTTTTCATTGTACATCATAAAAATGAGAGTGAAAAATATCCAGCAGGATAGTAAGAGGGTCATCTTCACGTAATACCTGGCTCTAGCCATCTGATGGGAAAGAAAATAGGTTATTATTAAGATTAAATATCCTATTAATATTCTAAATCTGACTTTATAAAGATGGATGTTTGTTCGACTTTCACGTAAAAACTACTAAACGGATTTACATTAAGCTTTATAGTGAATATAACTTATACATCAGAATAAATTATAGGCTACAAGTTATGTACCGATTTTCTTTACATAAGTTGTAGCCTCGACTATGTCATCGCACGCCATGTAAGCGTTCAGGATGCTCATTTTGGGTGACTTTTTTTTAAAACAACAAAATTCCTTGTTGCTTAGCGACGGTTGTAATTAACATGGTAGAATAAATTGCATATTAAAGTGAAAGATATTAATACATATATATCGAGAATATTATAAATATGAATAAAAAAGTAACCTATGTCCATTCCAAGATCCTCAAGTATCTCTATATGAAATTTAATCACAATCGGATCAGCGGTATAGTCCTGATTGCGTCACAGACAGGTAGAGTTACTATCGACTTATTATAATAATATAGGTATAGATATATAAATTATAACATAACAAAAATTGTTAAATCCAAAGAGCATTTTCCAATGAAATGTAAAAACTTGAAGATCTGGAATAAATAACTATGATCGTCCAGCTAAACTATAAGCAATAATTAAATGTCGTTTCTCCAAAAGTTATTGGGCGTTATAAACATTTTGCAGTGACATATTGAAATTGAAGATCTGGAACATCTGATAAATAGCCATAACAGTGCAGTATACAGTATTACTAATACTGTAGACCAGTACCGGTATACAGTATGTTGTGTGTAAATTTCAGCTAGTTTTTTAAGTTTTTCTTCATAAAAATTATGATAGTATATGAAAAAAAAACCGAGTCACAGTTCCCGACTTGACCCCACGCTGAATAATAAACAACTGAATAAATTAAATAATAAACAAAAAAAGAAGAAAATTTCAATAATACACCTGTACAGTTTCTAAAAAAATAATTTTGTTTAATAATATTATAATTATTATGTAGAATTTGGACTACTTTTACGATTATTTTGGTGAAAATAATTACATATTTCAAATCAACAGGTACTTAACGAATATTGAAGGTAACAATTAATCCATCTGATAAGATAACAGGGACAGATTGCATAGCCAGTTTCAGATAAGTTCTCGTTAAATTACCAAATACAATATACATACATACTTATGTGCAAGGGCACAAGTGTGCAACTGCAAACGGAACAGGTCGTTGGTTCGATTACCACTTGAGAAAATAAAATGTTTTATATTTTCTTTTCTTCGTTCTGATAACGAGGCAAAGCGCCGCCTTGAGACCCGCCACTCAACTCGTGTCTCATCTCAACTCAACACGTGTCTCACAATGTCTTCAGAATTCGGCGGAAAGTGTGGAACGGAAGTGTTTTAAAGAGAACGGAATGTCTTAACACTAGTTTCTCAGATTTCCTTGCCATTTGTGTAGATCTACATACCCTTGCCAGGTTAACTAACAGAAATTAAATATAGCACAATATAGAAGAACTCGTCGTGGAGCAGGAGATTTCATGTAGGTACGGGGTATGAATTATTTTCATCTTCATGGTCTGTGCGGAGTGTCTCAATCTTAACATTAGCTTCCATTGCATATATCACGCCTCTAAAAGAAGCATTATTGAGAAATTATTATAGTTAAAATTTAATAATAATGAAATAGATTACCTTGCTTTGACTTTTGGGTGCCAAATCATTCTCCTTGCTGAAACAATATAAAATAACATAAATAATTCAAAATTACTTAAAAGAATTGAGAACGTTGTGGCGCAGGGGCAACCAACGAGCGACTGTAAACGATGGGTCTGAATTCGATTCGCACTCGGAGAATGAAATATTTAATTTTTTTGTATTGTAAGTTCTCACTTCTAGCCAAATTTCATAACTGTAGGTCCACGATAAGAACTCTATGGGTTTTGATTACGAGGAGAATTCAAAACAAAATGCAACAATAGTAGACTGTTTTACTTGAAATGCTCTTGACAGATTCTTGACGTGGTCCGTACTTTTTTTTTTATTTTTTAGATACGTAATTCTTAAGATAGTCCAGGTATTTTTAGAATGCCTTTTAACTTAACATCTATTTATTAAGTAACAATACCTATTACAATTTTACTATTTTACAATATTTATATAAAAGTGTGAGGCCAGCCGTGGCGCAGCGGCACGAGGTGTTTACAGTCACACCCGAATGGTCGTGGGCTCGATCTCCACTCGAGGAGATGAAATATTTACTTAAATGTATATTTCCATTTCTTCGCTCTAGTGTCGACACTAAGGTTAAGCGCGGCGTTGAGTTCTGCCACTCAACACGCAATCCAGAATTCGGCAGAAAGTGGGGAACCGAGTGTCTTAACACTAGGTTCCCTCTGCCTACCCTGCTGTGTGCGGGATACAGCGTGAAGCTGATTTATTTATTTATTTATTTCTTACATAAAAGTGTGCTCTTTGTTCTATTAGTAAGAACCTTAAGGGCCTGTCGGAAAATAGTGGGTTTGGAAAAAATCTATATTCCTCACTTATACCATTTATATCATAAATGTTATACCATTATAAAGTTGTTGTTCGGCATAAAAAGTGTTTTATTGAATTGGCTGAAACTTATCTTTTTGATATAGATATTGTTTTTAAAATGATATTATTATTAGAAAACGATAGTAATGCAGATAAGTGAATTAATAACTATGTAGTTTAAGCGGGCGAAGCCGCGAGTGGAACGCTAAATAAATAAATATAATAAATGCATACTATAATAAAGAACTAAATCTTACCTATCTTTCAAAGGAGTATGTATTTCAACACCTTCCAGTTTCCCATCGATGCTTGGAGCTTCTTCCACTCTGTTATTGTTCAAATGCGGCGCTGATTTCACAAAGGGTAGCCTCTTGGATTCCGGTGTGGAACCGTTCTTGAATTTTAATGGTATGCTCTCTTGTTTGCTTGCTAGAATAAAAAGAAATGTTTATTCAAATTATATAATTCAAATGCATTTAATCTAAAAATGTTTAGGAGCTTAGTAATTTTTATAGTAGAAAGAATATTTAGCACAAGTGCTTGGAAACCTAAATGGTTTTTCGTAATCCAATATTATCATCCTTAATTAACGGGATTTAAACTTGCGCCTTTTGACATCTGTCAATTCCGCTCGATCGAACAGGTTGTGGGTTAGATTCCCATTTGATAAATTAAATAATTTATATTTTTATTTCATTGCTGTAGCGATGAGACAAGGCGCGGCGTAGAATTCCGCCACTCTTCTTAAATAGAAAAGTAATATCTTAGGTTAGTCATTAGACTTAAAAAACTTCCATTCAAGTGCATCTTGAATGGAAGTTTTCATTGTATAGTATAGTAAATAAATGAAAGATTGTTATAACTAATTATTCATTAACAATTAAAATGTATGTTTAATACTTATTTAGAAAAGGTATAAAAATTTGAACATAGCGGGACTTGAACTCAAAATTTTATTATTTTTGTAAAACTCCATAAATTTAGTATTATTATTATTTATAACTATTACATACATTTGGACAATGTCGCGGCCTCAATTAATTATTATATTTTTTTTAGATAACGCTATCATAATAGCCACTTACGTAGAAGATGAGTAGATATTGTTAATTTATCAATTATATTGTAATCTAATTGATTAACAAAATTATAATCATAATTAAAATGGAAATAACTAAATGTTGTATAAGAAAAAATCTAGTGACCAAAGTAACGATGGACGTGAATGTAATATAACCTATATGTACCTATAATAGCCTCCCTCGACTATCTCAGACAAAACCTTTTTTTTGATTCGAACGAATAGTTTCTGAGATAATCGAGATAATTGTAGCCTAACAAGTGCCTTCAAATATGATGAACCAATAAGGATACTAAGAAACGACCACATGTATTAACCGACGATGATATCGACGACCACCATCGACCAGCCTTTGATCAAACTCTAAACTTTGAAAGAGTTCTTCTCGTCCTTCAAATACTGTCCATCATCCATTTGGCATTGATGAGGACATTCATAGCCTATGACCGAACAAAGAAATAACTTTTCTAGATCCATACGGCACAATAGAAATTTACAATAGCTCGGTATCTATAAGTTCATTCAAATATTTTGCAGGAAAAATAATAGGTTAATTAAAAATACCTCTAACTTAAAATAATAAATTAAAATCTGAATATCTGATTTTAAATATAATAATATGAATACAACAATTAAATAAGTCAAGTGTGAGCCAACTATTTCAATCTATCTGTCGTTTAGATGAAGGCGAATTAGAGGATAAAAAAAACTGCCCAAGAACAGCAGCTTTATAGTAAATTTACTGAGAGACAGATTATTTTTCATTCTATAATAACTAATGAAAACACAGCCACAAAGAAGGCACGTTCGAACGAAGTGTGTAGCGTAAAATAACTCACAAATTAAATTATTACTATTTTAGGATCGTCCATTCATCATGTAGCGTTTTCAGCTAGTTTTTTTTAAATATTCTATAACTTTCGACCCGGACGGGGCTTCGCCAGTTTAAAGTTTTTGTTATATTATAGCCAAAATATATATATATATTTTTACGTAAGTTGTGGCCTATGTGTTATTCTGATGTAGGTATTATTAGCTTTCTATAAAGTATCAACAAAAATTGTTTAGTACTTTTGTCGTAAAAGTGAAACAAACATCCATACTTAAACAATTTCATTACATTATGAACAATAGTTAGATTCCACACAGTGACATAGAAATAGTTATAACTCGATCCCACTACCCTCATTGCGACAAGATAGGATCACATAATATATCTCTACTCAGCTTCACGCTGTAATTCGAAAATTAGGCAGATAGTTGGGAACGAACGGTCTTAACACCAGATTCCCGCGTTTCATGTTATACGTGTGATACAAAGTGAAGCTAAAAAAAAAATTTTTTTTGTGCTTACATGACCTAAAGGACAAAAAGCAAAATAGGTAGAAATAATGATGTAGGCTGCAAATTATATCAAAACAACATTTCCCATGATATAATAATATAACATAAAAGAAACCGACGCTCACGGTGTTTAAGTTGACACTATCATGTGACCAAAATCACAGTAAAATATTTGCTATATGAACATAATATACACTTAAGTACCAGTAAATATTTGTTTTATTTTTTATCGCGTGCTTTTGACACATATTTTTAAGGTAATGACAAATAAACATACATACACATCTCTGTATTACATATATAATTATGCGTTACATGGACGTTGTCTAGAATGTATAGGTATGTATAGTTTAGATAGAATTACCGTCCGACTAGATTTCTCACGAGTTTAAGCAATTCGTTTTATATTAAAAAAAAATTAAAAGCTTCACGCCGTATCCCGCATACAGCAAGAAGGTAGAGGCAACATAGTGTTATGACATTCTGTTGCTCTATTTTCGACAAATTTTACGACGTATTGCGTGTAGAGTAACGAAACTTAACGCCAGGTTTTGCCTTGGTACAAAGAAAGCGAAGAAAGAGCCAAGAAATGAAATATTAATAAATAATAATTCCTCGATTGGGGATCGAACCCACAGCCGCATTACAGTTTAACCACCATTACGGCGGATTTATATTGTAAAAATATTTTTGAAAACAAGGATACCACCCGATATGTATTTTTTTCATGTCTGTGTCTGTCGTAGAGGGGGTCGTCGATGCATTTTTTTTGAGGAACGAGCTAGTGTCGGCGAGTCCAGGAGCTTTTTCAAAGCAACGCGACGATTTTGAGTACAATTCCCACTCCGAGGAATGATTTATTTTTATTTTCCCGCTCTGATAAAACAAAATGTGACACTAAATTCAGACACAAGGTATAAAAAGAAGATGGAGTAAGTAGTGTTTCGATATCGTGGCCTACTCTGCCTAAAGTAGGCAAATAGAATAAAAATATGTATACTTATATTTAAAAATAAATAAATACTTAAGACGAGGCCAGTGGAGCAGGGGCACAAAGTGTGACTGTAAACGCTACTGTATGCGGGTTCGATCTCCACTCGAGAAATGAAATATTTATTAAAAAAATATAATTTAATTTTTTTGCCGCCATTCTCGATACGATATACCTTCAGAATTCAGAAAATGGGAAACGGAGTGTCTCAACACTTCCCTCTGCCTACAATGCTGTGTGCGAGATACAGCGTGATGTGCTGATTTAAATACTTAAGATCTTATTTACACGTATATTTCTTTGCATTTGATCGCATGTGACCCCGTTCCAATGGGATGAGCTTAATGCTATTTTAAAACCGGTTGGATCCAGTTTGTCGCTAACGTTGTTTGCTAGTTGTATGCTGTGGTTTTCGCGGATTTTCTTTTTTATTTCTCGCTCTGGTAAGGAGACAAAGTGCGGCGTTGAGTTTCGCCACTCAACTCGCAATATCTTCAGAATTAGATGAAAAAAGAGGTACGGAAGTGTTTTAATAGGAATGGAATGTTTTAACACTAGGTTCCCAGGTTTCCTTCACCTATCCTAGTTATGTGTCGAATACAATGTGCAGTTAAAAAAATGTATATCGTCTAGGCAGAAAGAACGAATGTTAAAACAATTTAGTCTCCGCTTTTAGTTATCTTTGTCTTCTCTAGATACAGATTTTAGGCCGTCGTGGCGCATTGGTACATTGTCTATATGTAAACGCGACGGTAGTGGGTTCGATTACCACACGAGGGAATGTATTGACAATGAGTTCCACCACCCAACACACAATGCTTTCAAAATTGAGCGGTGCATGGAGAATGGAATGTCTAAACCATTGGTTCCCAACCTTTTCTTGATCAAGGACCACTTTTATATCATTCTTGGCAGCAGGGACCACTATTCATGTAGTATACCTACAAAAAAAATTTACTTTTATAATCAAATCGAAGCGAATTCGCGGATCATACGAGCCTTCTATTTAGGCTCGTATTTAGACTTCTGCGGACCACTGATGGTCCATGGACCACTGGTTGGGAACCAGTGGTATAAACACTAGCTTCTACTTACGTAGTTATATGTGAAATTCTTCGTAAGACAAAAAAAAAACACGACAGACAAGATATGGCTTTCAGACAGACAGACAAAAATAATGTAATCGCATAGTATTATTGGCTAAAGCGCTTGGACAGTATCCAAAAAGTAGCGATTCAAATTTCGCATCTTTCGTAATTTTTATACTAACAATGGCAACTGTTCAAATGTATTCTAAATTCTAATACTAAATTAGTTTTTTTTTAGTGTACCGTAGCAGAGTGGGCAGAGTAATTTGGTGTTAGGAGTTTCTGCTCAATTTAGACACATAGCGGAATTTAACGCTGCGCATTGCCTAACAAGGGTTGTTCAATCAATTAAATCATTCTATGGAGCCCATCCCGGGACCCATTTAAATTTGAAGTAAATCCGGACTGGTAATCTTCTTTTTTTATAACTAATTTGTGATATATTTAAGTATGTCTCCATTAAAATGTAAATGTTTGATATAATTGTTCACTATATCCGTTAGCTTTAATTTGTTTTCTTATTGTTTAAAATCTTTTTTAATAGAAATGAAATATTAATTATTTTCAATTCTTTGCTCTGGTAACGAGATAAAGCGCGGCGTTGAGTTCACTCAACATGCAAAGCGTCAAAAATTCAGTGGAAAAGTAGGGAATGGTCTTAACACTAGGTTCCCAGGTCCTCTCTGCCTACTTTGCTATGTGCGTGATACAACGTGAAGTTGAAAAAAAACTACAAAAAAAAGGACGCGATCAGAATTTTGTGAATATGCAAAGACAGTAGTTGTTATAAATTAATTGTAAACGTATACTGACTACTAAAAAGTTTAGACCTAAGTATGTTAGTCTAGTGTTGGTACACTAGACCAACGTGGCGCAACAGTACATCATCTGGGTGGGTGGTTTCGATTCCCATTCCGGTGTATTAATAATTATTTCATTTTTTTTCGCTCTAATAACAAAAGCATATCGCCGTGTGAGGTGACAGAACTCAGTATCACTTAACAAGCAAAAATAGGTGGAAAGTGAAGAACGGAGTATCTTTACATTGAGGATCTCGTGATAAATTTGAATAATAGAGTAGTTTGAATAATCGCTGATTAACTCGACCGTATTAACATTATAATGAATGTACTACAGTATTCAATTCTAAATATAGCCAGCTCTCTTATAATAATAAGTGCGCTGCATGTGTTTGGATGAGCATCAAAAATATGAAAAATAAAACATCTTGTCTACACGTGCGAATTTAGAAATTATAAATAGTATAATAAATTAAAAAATTAAATTAGCTTCACGCTGTATCCCGCACACAGCAGGGTAGGCAGAGGGAACCTGCCTGAGTGTTAAGACACTCCGTTCCCCACTTTCTGCCGAATTCTGGAGGCATTGCGTGTTGAGTGGCAGAACTCAACGCCGCGCTTACCTCGACACCAGAGCGAAGAAATGGAAATATAAATTTAAGTAAATATTTCATCTCCTCGAGTGAGGATCGAACCCACAACCAGTCGGTTTTGCAGTCACACCTCGTGCCGCTGCGCCACGACTGGCCTCAATTATAAATAGTATAATGTACTACAAATAGCAACCTCACGCTGTATAGGAGGGTAGGCAGAGAAATGTTTTAAACATTTGCGTGTTGAAAGGCGGAACTCAACGCCGCGCTTTGTCCTCTTAGTAAGGCGATAATATTAATATACAATTCTCCTGATTGGGAATCGAACTGACAACCATTTACAATTACTGTGCTACGAAGCGGCCTTGGTTAGCCTATTTAACACTAAATCAATTTTTCACATTTAAGCAGTAGTTTAAGAGATTAGTGCGTTCATCCAAACAAACTCCTCAACCATATAATATTAGTATAGATGTACTAATTTTTAAATAATAATCATAAGACTCGAGTGATTAATGATTATAGTATGTGGAATGATCGTAATATGTTACATATATGTATAATACAACAGCAGAAATAATGCTACATGTATATTAAAAGGGTAGGACTTTTGTTCTTTTATCCTTTTTTTATTACATCTTTGCGGCGTTAAATTTCGACACTCATCATACAATGTCATAAATTTGCACGGGGTGCGGAGAAACAAGTTTCATGACAGACATTCGTTCCTCCTACACTGCCATACGTGACAGATATGTGAACCTAAAAAAGAAAAATAATGGAAACGGAGTGTCTTAACACTAGGTTCGCAGGTTCTCTCTGGCTAACCTATGTGTGGGGGATACAGAGTGAAGCTGTTATAAAAAATTACGACGGGAAAAAAAAATATTGTTTACATTTGTTTGTATCCTCAATAAATAAGTAATAACATATTTATTATTTACCATACTAAATACATACAGTACGAACTATAAAAGGTAAACCCCAGGTACGTGCTAATTAGTCGAAAAAAGGACATAAAACAACATAACATACATACATATTTAAAAGTTAAGATTTCGAAGTAAAGCATATTCTACACTATCTATACTTCTATACAAATAATATAAAGCTGGAAATTTTGTTTGGTTGAAGGCGTTAATCTCATGAACTATTTATTCTTTTTTTGGTTCTGGTACGTTGTATCCCGCACAAAGCAGAAAGCACTTGGAAACCTCCGTTTCCCAATTTCCGCCAAATTCTGGAGGCATTGCACGTTGCCGTTGCCTTTGCCTTGTTACAAAAGCGATGAAATAAAAATATATATATATAATAAATCATTCCTCCGAGTGAGAATCGAAACCCGCAACCTTCGCGTTTACAATGAAACGCTTGTGGCACTGCGCCACGACAGCCTACTTCTCACACTACACCACACTACTATTTCCAATAGATAATAAACAAAACAAAATAGACAAAACCACGATCAAGAATAATATTTACACCGTTGCAAGTGACTCGAAACCAGTTTAAACCGGTTGGCTATAATGCAAGTTGACTTGCATCGACATAATGTGATATATATGTATAAATATAAGAAATATACTACGTTTATAAAACGCTTTAGTAAATGCCTTTGTATATGTGTACCTATATATTTTGTTAAAGGTAGGCAGGACATGGAACTGGGGAACCTAGTGTTGAGGTACTCCATTCCCATTAAGACATTTCCGTTTCCCACTTTCCTCGTAACTAGAGCGAGGAAATGAAAATATTAACATAATGATATGGAGAATAGGAGTAGGGATTGAATGTCTGTAATCAGATCAAAACAAAAAAGGACAAAACCAGACAAGTGCGAGTCAGGCTCGCCCATCGAAGGTTCCGTAGAAAAATTAGAAGCCTCGAGCTTTTTCTTAAATTCAAGCTTAGCTTAACCATTTAGTCTTTTCATCTGATACTTCACTTGAATTAGCAACTTTATTTTTATGGATTCCACCACAAACGTATAGATTTCAGATTTTTCCCTGAACTAGTACTACCTGTAATGCTAGCTGCCAAATTTAATAATTCTAGGTCAAGCGGAAGTACTTATTAAATGTGATTCCCTTTATAGTGTCCAAATACACGTTTTTGCGATATATACGGTCATATTTTTTTTAAAGTAAATGTAGAAATACTTCTTATTTTTTTCAGGAAATCATGGGGTAGACCTGAGAATATGGTTTGAATTTCAATTCGATATCTCCAAACGTTCCTGAGATAAAGGCTCTTGACAGACATACAGACAAACAGACGAAAAAAAAAAGTGGTCTTATAAGGGTTCCTTTTTTCCTTAAAAGATATGGAACTCTAAAAAAAGTACATAAGACCACTTTGTTTATAATAGTGTAGAGAATGAGTGGCGATAAACGCCTAAAAATATATACGAAACAATAGTAAGTGATGAGAGAGGCGAGGGAAGATCTCGGTTGAAACATCAATAACACAATATCGATGTTACTGGAGAAAGCTTACGTAAAACCATGAGGACGCCCCGGAGTGGACGAAAGTGGTATGCGGAGACCGTAGCGTTTAGCCCTTCGTTCTCTCTGGTTCTCTCATAAAAGAAAATGACTATATTTCAAATAATTTTATTTCTCCTATCTGGCACTGCCGAGCGTGGAGTTGAGTTCCACTTTTTCCACCGCTTTAGTCACAAGAAGCAAATTATCGAGATTGGGAAAAAAGTAAAGAATTAATTAAAGCTGGGTTCTTTCTGCTTACACTTTTATTTTTGTTATAATAATAAAGATCTAAATAAGACAGATAATTGACAATAAAAAAAATAAGAATTAAATCTTAAATGCATTTGCATGCTGGTCGAATGCCAGTCGGTTAAAAAAATACTCCACAACATACGTTGAGTCACACTCAATCTAAAATTAATTCAAGGTAACCATTATTTGTAAACAAAGCAGTGTATTTATTTATATAAATGATAGACTTTTTTATTGACGTGATATTTATATAATTATTTTATTAAGTGAATTTAAGAGAGCAAAGGGTTAAAAGGGATCTTCGGCCGGAGGACAACTTCTGACGGTAAATGATGATGATGAGATGGTTCGATCCTCAATCGGGCAAATGTTTATAATTATTTAATATTATTTTTATTATTATTTTTTATATTATCACAATGGTATCACGCGCGGAGTTGAGTTTCGCCTCTCCTCTCCTGTGTCTCGGGATTTTGGATATTGGGCGGAGAGGTGGTTAGAGAATTTTTAAATAGGAGAATGTCCTCTCGTAGCTTGCATTTTGGATTTTTTTTACTTCACCTTACCTAGTGCTAAGATACTCCCTAATTTTGAAACATAAAAGTCTTGTTACCAGAGCAAGGAAATGAAAATCAATCATTCCGCCGAGTAGGAATTGAACCCACCACACAGTCAGACTCTATGCCGCTGCTAATGTTTGTTTTTAATATTGCATTGACGGGAAAATACTTGTTTTTACTAATTATAATGAGACCGTCGTGGCGCAGTGGGACAAGCGTCTTACTATATCCTCGATAGTTGTGAGTTGGAATCGGAGGAATGAACTATTGATTAAATATTTTCATTTACTCGCTCTGGTAACAAAATAAAGCGCGACGTTGAGTTCCGCCACTCAATGTGTCGAAGGTTCGGCGGAAAGTAAGAATCGGAGTATCTCGTAACGTTAGGTCCCTCTGCCTATCCTGCTCTGCGGAATACAGTGTGATGCCATAAAAAGAAAACTAGTTATAATTTTACATCTTTTTCACGGTAATCGAATCTCATCTCTATCTTTATATAAAATAAAACAGTAAAAATATTTTGTCTGTACATTTCGTAATTTTGACTCAAATGGATGTAGGGACATTTAAAAAGAATAATAGAATAAAAAATACAGAGTGTCTTAACACTAGGTTTCTCCCTGTACTGTACAGAACTGTACAGAAATTAATATGCAATAAAAAAAAATTAATTAAATTAGCTTCACGCTGTATCCCGCACACAGCAGGGTAAGCAGAGGGAACCTAGTGTTAAGACACTCCTTTCCCCACTTTCTGCCGAATTCTGGAGGCATTGCGTGTTGAGTGGCAGAACTCAACGCCGCGCTTAACCTCGATACCAGAGCGAAGAAATGGAAATATAAATTTAAGTAAATATTTCATCTCCTCGAGTGGGGATCGAACCCATAACAAGTCGGTTTTGCAGTCACACCTCGTGCCGCTGCGCCACGACCGGCCTCCATATGTAATATGCAATCATTACAGTTATTTTGCAAAGAATATTATAAATCCTTCAAATCAATAATTTAACATTTAAGGCTGTTTCTGAAGGAGTAAATTAAATTATTTACTGAAATCAGCACATTTAACAGAGTTTTAAAATGATGATAAGACGTACATAACATAGGTAATGTTACGAAAATGTATACGTATAATAAATAATTAGCTTTATGTATATTTTTATAAATATCAAATATCAACATTGGTCGTATTTTTTAATTCAAAACAATCAAAAATCCTTATAGAAATTACGATAATGTAGTAATAAAATCATATTAGAATATTACAGATTAAAATAATAAAGTTCTGTTTATTAAATCAATAATCATTTAAGCGGGCGAAGCCGCGGGCGGGCCGCTAGTACTTTATAGTATCAGCTTAAGCTACATCAAAAATGTAAACAAATATATAAATAAATAATTGTGACCTTAGCACTGACATACATTTTTTATTACTTTTTTATTATATTAAGGTTGTCACGAATAGTAAATGTTAAAGCATTTTTGGAAGATATAATATTTAATTTTTAGTCTGTTTGTGTTTTTGTCTGTTTGTTTAGGTTCAATCAATTTTAGTAAAATGGATTATAATAGACAAAAACATAAAAGATATACATTATCAAAGCAGGTGTCAAAAGTCAATTATATTTTGTATCTTTATTTTGAATCCTACCGCAGATAAAACCTACCATTAAGTTTCTCAGTTTCACTTGCGCTGCCCAATTTTGGAGACGTTGCGTTGTGTGTTTAGTGGCGTAACTCAAAGCCGCACTTTGTCTTGTTATCAGAGCAAATAAAATTAAGTAAAACCATTTCTCCGAGTTCGAATCGTAGGTATAGTCCCGCTACATAAATTCGGCGGTCAGTGGGAAACGGAGTGTCATCACACTTACTTCATTTCCTCAAGTATCAAACCCACAATCTGTCGCGCTTGCAATCGCACGATTTTGTCTCTCCCTGTGCGTCTTTCTTATGAAGGTCTTAATTTTTTTTCAATGAGACAAAAAAGATTAAGCGTGACTACAGCACTTATTTCTTTAATAAATATAATTTTTCCTTGTAATTTGAAGTAAAATCAGGTTGAAACACAGTTTTATAAAGTAAAGGTTGTCACGAACGTAATTTAATTTATAGTATTGTTAAGAGTTTCCCTTTTAAGTTCAAATAATGTGTTTTGTTTCTATAAATAAATAACAAATATGAAAAATATTGTGATTTTTCACCACGAATTGTTATATTTTTTTTAAAAGTATACCTATATTTTGTAAACAAAAGAGCCAAAGTGTGAAACGGGATCCTATTACATTAAAGCCCATCCGTATGTCGGTCTGTCAGTCCGTCTGTCACTAGGCGGTATGTCAAAACCGTAAACCAAAAAGAAAACGGCGGATAGTGGGAATCGGAAGTATCTTAATTAGAACAGTGTCTTGACACTATATTCCTAGGTTCCCTCTGCCTAACCTGCCATGTGTGGGATACAGCGTGAAGCAGCAGTAAAAATATAGTTCTTATCTACATTATAAGTCTCGGATTATAAATAGAATTAAAGTGTGTGTAACAAGAGATAATAAAACAATTAAAATAAATGGAATCTGTGTCTGACCTACCTAATTCTAGAATTTTTTTTTCTCAAGATCATACACATTATCGTATACCTTTGACGGCGTTATATTTGAACATTAATCGGCCTTCACACTTATTGTAACAAATTGGGAAGTTTGTAGACGCAAGATTTTATTGCATAGTATATACATATAAAAAAAGCGTACGACTGTAAAAGCGACAGGTTGTGGATTCGATTACTACTCGAGGAAATGGAATATTTCATATTTTCATTTTGTCACTCTGGCAACGAGGCGGCGAGAAGAGTTCCACAGCTGCAAACCACGCATTATCTCAAGAATTCTGTGACAAATATGGAACGGAACTGTCTTAATGGGAACGGAGTGTCTATGTTCCCAGATTGCCTTTGTTTGCTATGCAAAGCAGATAAAAAATATCCTATTTAACTGTAAATATTCGAGTTAACTTTCGTGTATTCGATCAGACAAACTGTTTATATTTATAATATTAGTATAAATATTTTATTATTCATGTTGCCTTTGAAACAGATAGAAGTATAAAACAGAGTTGTTACTTAAGGATCTTCCTATTATACTACAGATTTTATATAGCACATATTACTACTTTTATATTCTTTTCAAAATGCTTTAACATGCAATAATTATTAGCTTCAAACTAAATCAACATATACTTCCTTTACCACAATCTAGTTCATACAACTCTATATATACTCTAAAAAGATCTAGATATAATTTATCGTTTCCGAGAAATTGGTTGGCAAACATACATACAAAGCACACGTGCTTGAAAGCATAAATTCAGCATAAATCAACAGTAAGTACGATCAAAACATAAAGCTAAATTCTTTCATATGCGTGATGAAGTGAATGCTGAAAGCTTCACGCTGTATCCCACACACCGCAGGGTAGGCAGAGGAAACCTAATGTTAAGATACTGCGTTCCCCATTTTTCGCCGAATTCTGAAGGCATTGTAGTATATATTGAGGCATTCTGAAGGCATTTTAATATGTATTGGGTAGCGGAACTCAACAATAAATACGCTTTGCTCTAACACCAGAGCGAAGAAATGCAAATATAAATTTAAATATATAAATATATGTAGATTATCTACGACATCTGCCTAATACAAAGTATTAAACACGTGGATTTCTTAATAACTAAATTATCCGCATTACATTCACTTAAAAAAAGTTTTTATTAAATAATCTCTCAAAACAATAAATTAATAAACTTACCAATTTCCTTTTCATAGCATTTCTGGAACGGTTCCAATTCAGGATCGTACTTGATCTTCTTGGGTAACTTCAGCCACACCTGGAGAGCTTCGGCTGTCAGTTCCCCTGTAGACACCAAGGAATACTGGCTCCTGCTCAGCTCAGGAGTTGGAGGTTTCGACCCACCAGTCCATTCTTTCACTCTTTTAACAAATTTATCCATTTTAGTCTTAAATTCAGTATAAGTTCACAACATTTGTCCAGACACTGATGTTTGATTGACAGTAAATTATTAAATATTCTTTTTTGATAGATTTTTTTATTAATAGTAGACTTTAGATTAGTTGCTATTAAAAAATCATTAGACTATGTAATTATGTATATATAATGATTCGTCATTTCTGTATATAATAAACATATATAATTTTAGGATAATTTTGTCCATCCGTTTGTATTTAGACGTCGAAAGACATTGATGGAGTATTATTTTTTTTGTAAAACTTTTCTTTTATTACTAAGTGGTTTTTAAATGTAGATATTTTTGAGTTAATATGTATTTAAGTAAATGAATAACCCTAATAAACCCAAGTTTAAAATTGTACAAAAAAAAATTAAAAGTATAATTTGAAATTGAGACCATCGTGGAGTAGTGGTAACAAGAGAAAGCGCAGTGTCGAATTCTGCTCCTCAATGTGCAATCGAAAAATTGGGCTGCGCGTGGGGTATGACGTTTTTTAACATTAGGTTCCCTCTGCCCTTTGTGGAGTTCCCGAATGGGGGCTATCTACTAATGAAAGTAGGCTATACAGCACGCGGGTATTCCCCGTACTTGGTTTAATTGAATGAAACTCAAACAATGAAATGAAATTCATCAATTATAAGTCTTCTGTACCCTTCCCCGCATGCAGGTCCTATCGACTAACTAGGATCCGCCACATGCTATGCATGGCGGGTGGAGCTGCGTGAAGCTATGTTGCGCTAGCTACGTTAATTAAAAAAAAACTAAGAGGTACTTAAAATAAAATGACTCTTTAAGCTGACATTTTTAAAAATACAATAATGAGCAAATATATAAAAAATATCGAACAACTTAAACTTTTCGTACTATGAGAAACCTTAAAAAAAGTTTTCTAAGCTCATTTGTTTGAGTGCCACGAATTATCAATAAATTTGGAACTTTTTTAGCTCTCTTGACCGACATTGCAAATTTCGGACCTTAAGCTAACGCCGGACCTGCTGTCTCTACTGTTTCCTCATCAGCCTCACCAGCTGTTAAAAAAGCCAACATCAGTATGACGTAGTAGTCCAGATACGTCTTCATCACCAGAAGCTAGAGCATTGAGGTCTGTCAAATCAATGTCAATGTCATGATGGGGTTTTGCTTCAACTAGACCAATGCTTCCAATACTGCTTTTGACTACGAACTCGGAATTCGCGGTACCCAGCTGCTGTTCCGCAACGAACTTAAATCATGGGTGAATCCGCGTAACGCTGCGGAGGTACTCTTGCCAGCGACTGCAAGTCTTGTTCCACGTTGAGTACGTGACCAGTGTATCGGTATTGTCCAGCGCCATTGCCATTGCTCTTAGCTGGTAAACTCGTAGGATAGGATGGACTCTATTAATCAGTATCTCTTCAATGTCTATCAAGCCTTGCAGCCAAGTCAGCACTTATCCTGGATCCATTGAATTTGGATTTCGTCCTTCAGTTCTTGTCTTTGACATTTTGGACAAACAATCAAATTGATCTTGCTAAGGTCTTGAACAAATTTGCTCTTAAATCTCTCCATTGCTTGTAACGTGGGTTGTACCGCTTGACCTGTGTTGTGGACAGCATCTACGTTTCGGGTGCGTTCCCTTAGTCCACTTTGTCGACACTGTCGTGGCATAACTCGGTTTATTATGTTTATAAGCAAATAATAATTAATTCATTCAATTAAATGAATTCAGAAACAGCGCTTGAGAAAACCAAAATTTATTCAAATATAATTTTACACAGTCTAATTTATAATGACAGATACAAATATGTTATTTTTAATTTTGATACTTGACTACAATAAATGAGGTTTTATAATTATCATGACTACGTTCTACAGCTTAACTCTATGGGACATATTTTACTCAAAAACTACTTCTACTACTACTTCTCTGGGATCACCACGTCATCCATAACATTCCTACAATATTTCAGAGCTGTAGCTATAACGGTCTAGTAGGAGTAGTATTAGAACGAAACACACTTCTGACCAGTAAGAGTTTCGCTTCGCTTAGCCCATTAAAAACGACTACAGCAATCCCTACAAAAATCTCCCGCACCCCGAATGGGTGCTGTGAAAATGAACCCTTAAATATAAGATCATTTAGTGAGTTGAGGAATTGAATTTAAATTCATCGCGTTTACAGTTGTCAGACTTTTCCACTTAGACAAGACGACCTTTATCTACAAGTTTATTTATAAAACTGCACGTGTCACAACACTACACCACAGCTTTATTCAACAAACAATAAACGCAATTACTAGGCTTTATACTGTTTACTACAATTTTCAATGAAATAACAATATTTGTGGAACGTCAATTTATCTATTTTTTTTACAACTCTATTGTCATAAAGATATGATTTCTATATAAATATATTTGTAGATTCTCGACATATTAAATAATCGTTTTAAAAAAATAAACTGAGTTTAAATGGCTGGGACTAGGTAGTAGGTAGGGAGTTCTATCATAATATATCACAAACTACTTGACCGATTTTGACGATACTTGGACTATTACTTAAGTTAGAATATATTTTGTTTAAGCAAAAATTATCATCCTGGTATGACTTTTATTACATTACTTAAAAGTTTTCAACACATGTACTTTAAATCAGCTTCACGCTGTATCCCGCACACAGCAGGATAGGCAGAGGGAACCTAGTGTTAAGACACTCCGTTCCCCACTTTCTGCCGAATTCTGGAGGCATTGCGTGGTGAGTAGCAGAACTCAACGCCGCGCTTAACCTGGACACCAGAGCGAAGAAATAGAAATATAAATTTAAGTAAATATTTCATCTCCTCGAGTGGGGATCGAACCCACAACCAGTCGGTTTTGCAGTCACACCTCGTGCCGCTGCGCCACGACTGGCCTCAACTCTCTCAACTGATTTGATTTTTTTATGTACTTTAGACAGTGGGGAACGGAAGTGTCTTAATGGGAACGGAAACGGACAAGAAAACAGGATTCAGTTTAAAAAATCTTTTTACACGAGTTCCCTATGCCTACTGTGCTGTATGTACCTAAAAATATTGATATTTATATAATATTTAAAGGACAAAATAAACCCTATTCTAAAAATACAAAATAAATGGTTAAATGTTTAATTTTACTTTATATTATGTTTTCACATAATATAAAGTATCATCATCATCATCATCATTTTACATAATTTTGATTCTAAACGATAACCTTACAAGCTCGAAAGTATTACAAGGTATGAAGGAATGACTTATCGAGTTGAAAATCTAGTTTATACTAGAGAAAAGTCAAGCTAAGGTGAAAATAATGAAAGTACTATACTGTAAACTACAATTTTGATACTATACATATATATAATATTTTTTACTGCCTTATTAGTTTTCCCGCAAAGCAGGATAAACAGGGAACCTAGTGTTCCCTAGTGCTCCGCACCCCAATTGCCATTCAGTAAAGATGTTGCGGGTTCAGTGGCGGAACTCAACATCGCGTGATGTCTACCAATTTAGTGTAGAAATGAAAATTACTTAAATATAACCAACGGTAGAGATTCTGTTTCCCACTTTCTGCCGTATTCTTAAGCGAATGCGTATTGAGTAGCGTAACTCAACGCCGCGCTTTGTCTTGTTATTAGAGCGAGAAACTGAAAACATTAAATATTTCATGCCCCCGAGAGGGAATCGAACCCACAACTGTCCGGTTACTGTCACATGCTTGTGCCCCCGCGCCGAGAGGCTCTTTTTTTAAATATATCTTAGGAAAATCTTAAATCGTTTTTTAGCCAACTATACATTTTTGATTTAAATATGATAAGTTATCAAATATCAGGCCAGTCGTGGCCCAGTGGCACAAAGTGTGAGTGTAAAACCGAGTGGTTATGGGTTCGATTCCCACTCGAGGATATTTACTTAAATTTATATTTCCATTTCTTCGCTCTGGTGTCGAGGCAAAGCGCGGCATTGAGTCCTGCCACTCAACACGCAATGCCTCCAGAATTCGGCAGAAAGTGGGAAATGGAGTATCCTAACACTACGTTACCTCTGCCCTACCGTGCTGTATGCGGGTTACAGCGTGATGTTGATTTATTTTTTATTTTTATCAAATATCAAAAAAAATACGTACAACAATGTTACGAACTAACGATGCGAGTAAATATATTTGAAATTATGATTGTTTTATAAAGATACGTTGTTGAGTTTTAACAAATGTTATTGTTATTTTAGTTTTTTTTATAATACTATGTTACATATAGATTTGTCTGAATGAAAGCGACCATTGTGAGTTCGGTGACCAATCGGAGAAATTATTAGAAATATATTTTTTTTATTTCCCTCCTCTAGAAAATTAGCTATAAAATGAATTACCCATATTGTCACTAATAAATATAAATGAATCTGTAAAAACTATTGATATAAAAAAAGTCACGCTGAATTTTTTGCGCCGGTTTTTCTTAGACAATAACTCATTCCTATGTGTGGGAATAGAACTCACATTCGTTATTTACAATTGCAAGTTATTCCGCTAAGCCACGACGGCCTCGTTTCCTGTTAGAAAAGTTAAAATAGAACTTAAAATTTCCAAATACCTCTACAGACCATTTAATTTAATGTATAACTTCTCACATTCGTCTTCAACAAATATAAAAAATATTTCTATCACTTTTTTTTATAGAACAACACGAAAATAGAAAGACCGACTCCCAATCCATACAAAGAAAAACTGAAAAGAGTACATTAAAAAATTATACAGTCCTTCAATACCAGTCTAGTCTAGAATATACCCAACGAAGTCCACTATATATATAATCTTGTAATTACATTAGATCCTACTAATATTAGAAATGTCATAGTTGTGAAAATGGATGTTTGTTACACTTACGCGCCAAATCTACTAAACGGATTTAGATAAAACTTTTCAGTAATATACCTTATAATTCAGAATAACACATAGGCTACAATTTATGTGAATGTATTATATAATTTGGCTACAATAAGCAGGCGAAACCACGTGTCAGTCGCTAATATATTATATCATCTTATAAATACCGATAGAAAACAATGAAAATAACTAGTTTTAGTTGGTACGTAATGTAATTGTTCTACGGTCACTATTGATAAACGTAACTTAAAACTTAAAAGTTCATTTTGTCTCAGTTCCAAAACGATTAAAGTATAATTTATTCAAATAATAAAGTGAAAAGTATAATTTATTCTAAAAATAAAGTGAAAATATATGATTGATCGCGTTGAGTTCCGCCACTTACGTAACATATTTTCAATGTATTGAAAATTGGGCGGAAAATGGGGGATGGAGTGTCTTCGCACTAGGTTGTCCATTTATGCTTCGTTATACGGGATACATTAAGTAAAATATTGAAAACTTTTTTTTCAGTTTCAAGCTATATTCCGCATATAAGTGGAAAGATAACCTACTTTTAAGACACTTCTTTCCCCCCCTTTCTTCTGAATTTAACAAAAAATAAAACAGTTTCATGGAAAAAAGTTTCACGCTGTATCCCGCAAGCAGAGGGCACCTAGCGTTAGCATTGCGTGCTGAGTGGCGAAACTCAACGCCACGACTGATCTTAACATTTTCATAGAATAATTATTATTACTGAAAACCACATCCCACAAAAGAATAATAAGTTTTAAACACCGCAAATATAATAATAAAAAAATAATAAGGAAAAAAAATAAAAAAATGAAAGTAGGTATCTCAAAATATATGTAGGATCTTTTTTTTTTCGCTTACCATCGACTACGGGATCATCGACATCGGGTTGAATCACAATGCATCGTGCATCGTGATTCATACCATAGGTCATTATTATTTCTTTTGTTTACGGTAATAGAAATAAACTTATTATCAGGGTTCCGTACTTGAAAAGAAAAAAAGGGGCCGTCTATCTGTGTGTATGTCCGTCTGTCAAGACGGTTTTCGTTATGGTTGTGGATATGTGGAGATTGTGGATATGCAGGATAGGTGGAGAAAACCTAGTATTAAGACAAGCATTGCGTGTTGAATGCCGGAACTCAACGGCGCGCTTTGCACCGGCACCAGAGCGAAGAAATGGAAATATAAATTTAAATAAATATTTAATTTCCACGAGTGGGGATCGAACCCACAACTAGTCGCCTACAGGCACTTTGTGCCCCTGTGCGACAATTGGCCTCTATATAAAAAAATAAACTTCTAAATTAACGAAATTCAAATACTAAAAAAACAATACCATTTCTACGTCTCAGTAAAATAAATTGATTCAAACTAAGTAATTAATTCTGTATTTGTTATTTAATTGTTGTATGAATAATTTAAAGAAAAATTGAATTTTAAATATACAATTATTTCTTAGAAAATTGACCGCATTATTAAATTTATAGTACATTTGATCAAAACAACTAACTAATGGCGCAGTTGTAAAGAGCCTGGCTAATAGAGATGATTAAACTTTTTTCTTGGGCCGTTGCGTCGTGGCGCAGGTTGGCGACTGGTTGTTTCTTCGATTCCCATTCCCCTAGAAATATTTAATTTCATTTTCATTGCGCTCTGGTAACGAGGCACAGCGCGGTGTTGAATTCCACCACTTGCCTTGGCACACAACACGCAATACTTCCAGAATTAAGCGGAAAGTGTGGAACGGACGTATCTTTACGGAGAACACAGTTAGCATTAGGTTTCCAGGTTCCCTCTGCCTACCCTACTTTATGCAGGATACTGGTAGAAGCTAAAAACAATCATTCCCTAAGAGGGAATCAAACGTACAATCATCGCGCTACTGTCAGACGGCCTCTAATTTTACACTACAAACCAAAAAGGGGTTATGTATTATAATTATCATTGGTTGCAAGAAATACTCGCATTATGCATTCCTCGTAACGCTATTGTTACTCCAGATTTGTTATTATAATGTTTTGTACACGAAGTTAGTACATGTTTAATTCAGTTATGTCCTATTTGTTTGAGCTTGGTTTGAACTGGCGACCATGTGTGTATAGATTATATACATTTAATACAACTATATGAAGAAACGGTCAGAAGAAAAAATATTTCAAGCAAATCACACTGTACTGCTTCACACTGTATCCCGCATATACCAGGGAAGGCAGATGGAAGTCAGTGTTAAGACATTCCTTTCTCCACTTTCCACCGAATTTTTCGATGCTTTGCGTTTTTGTAGCGGAACCAGTGTAACCAGGGTTTTGCATTGGTGTCAGAGCGAAAAATGGAAATATTAATAAATAATAATTTATTCAAGCGAGTGGCGATTGAAACCACAATAGTCGCATTCAGTCACACTCTTGTGCCACTGCGCCACAACGGCCTCAAATTATATACATAAAGTACACCAAAGAATATTTGAAGTATGAAATTGAAATCAATAAACTAATTTTAATATCACATTCAACGAGGCAAAGCGCGGCGTTGAGTTTCGCCACTCATAACGCAATGGGTCCAAGATTTGATGAAAAGTGGGGAACGGACGTGCCTTAATGTTAAAGGAGTGTCTTAAAACCAGATTTTTTCTATCTACAATACTGTCCGCCTGTCTGTCTGTCTGTCTGTCAAGACCATTTTTCTCAAGATTACGTGAAGATTGATATCTTCACTAGCTAAAATAGCTAAAATTAATATTTAATATCTAGGTCGACCATGGGATTCATGGAGCTTAGAAGACGTTAAGCTTTAAGTTAATGCAACCAAACATACGAGCATTTATATTATGTCGTTTTCGCCACATACATATTATTAAATTAAAAAAAAAACAAGAGATAAAATCCTAATTTAAAGCGTTCTTTTAAAAGCTATTTATGAAAGAGTTTTGTTTTTCATCAGTTTAATAACTTTTCTTTAAACTTTTTTAGCTTTACTCTGTATCCCGTGTAGCGTAAATAGCGTGTATGAAGAGGGAACCTAGTGATGAGACGCGCCGCCAACTTTGAGCTCACAATCACCTTGCTTTCAAATAAATCCTACTCAACTGCACTGTAGTCTGTGATGACGATTTTTTATATTATAGGTATATTTTTTATGCATATAAAAAATTGCAAGAAAACAGATAAAAAGCATTTTAACCTCGTACAGCGATATTAATTATACAAAGTATTTTACGATCCTAAAGTACCTATATATACTGTAAACGCGACTCGTTGTGGGTTCGATCCTCCCTCGAGGAAATTAAATATTTATTTAAATTTATTAACCTAATTAACCTAACTACAATTGACTGATTAGGATTGATTGATTAGGTAGGTATATATATATATATATATATATATATATATATATATATATATATATATATATATATATATATATATATATATATATATATATATATATATATCTATATATATAAAAGGACTTGTGCTGACTGACTGAGGTAAGAGGCACGCAGAGCCGTAACCGCTGATGGTAGAAACGTGAAATTTGGGCAGATGTTTATTTTCATATTCTGGGCATCCACTAAGAAGGGAATATGAAAAATTTTAAAGGGATGAAATAGGGGTTGAAAGTTTGTATGGAAAAAAAATTTAATCTGTACCGATTTTTATAAAATTTGAAATTCAGACTCTTAAAAATATTTAATTGAACACGTGTTTCATGGTTTTTAAGAATTCATCCCTTAAGGTTTCAAATAAGGGGTTGAAATTGTATATGGAAAAATCTTTAAATTGCCACCCACTTTTATAAAAAATTAAATTCAGACTGTTAAAAATATTTTATTGAACATGTTTTTCGTGGTTTTTTTAGAATTCGCGCGAAGCGAGCGAAGCCGCGCGCGCCCTCTTGTGTATATATATATATATATATATATATATATATATATATATATATATATATATATATATATATATATATACACAAAATATATATATATATATATATATATATATATTGAGTACGTCATATAATTGTCAATTGCTATTAAAATATGCCTAAATCTGTCTTTAGCTATCCTCGATAAATGGTCTATCCAACACAAAAATAATTTTCCAATTCGAAATAGTACCAATTCCTGAGATTAGCGCGTTCTATCAAACAAACTCGTCTACTTTCTAATATTAGTTTAAAAATATTAAGTATATAAGGTATTATACTTA